>BHFT01019367.1:0-73547 GCA_004320025.1 Laticauda laticaudata
ACAGAGCATTTATTTGTTGAGATTTGAAGTTGTCATTTGATTGACCATTCTGATACATAGTCAAGGTCTTTTTGAAAGGTAGCAGTATTGTCTGTGGTGTTGAATATTTACATCATCAGTGAAGAGAAAGCAGTTGCTCTTGATATGTACAGAGGTCATTTATGTAGAATATGAAAAGAGTTGGTCCCAGAACACTGCCTTGAGGGACACCACTGTTGACAGGTACAGAATTTGATAGGACACTCCCAATTTTGACCCTTTGTTGTCTGTTTGACAGGAATACTTCTATCCAGTTATGCAGGTGTCCAGAGATACCATAAGATTTTAGTTTTAGAAGTAATTTGTCGTGTACCACTGAATCAAAAGCTTTACAGAAGTCTATATAGATTGCGTCTATTGTTTTGCCCTGATCAAATTGTGTAGTCTATATGTTTTTGCAGTGTAAGAGTTGCAGATTACATTATAGTTTTTTCCTAAAACCAAATTATTTATATGTGACAATGTGACACAGTGATACATGTATAAGGATACCAAAGGCAGCCTAAGAGGGAATTTTAACATCAGAATTGTATAATGACAGAAGTGACCAGAATTTTGTATGTTTGACTATGTGCATATATGAAGAAAGTTTTCAGGGTGTAAGCAAGTCTGACTTCGACATAAAATGCATTTGCAAACCTGTAGAGACCTTCTTAGGAACAAATTTAATTGGGTACACTGAGACTAACCAAATTCTATACAAATGAGTATTTCCATACACTGGAAATGGTTACATACTATACATATTTAGTCAGAAGTAAGTATTATTATAGCAAGTGGGACTTGCTTCTGAGTAAATATGCCTCAGATAGGCTGCCTGCGTCATGGACTTTCACTGGGTTTCTTTTCCGATAGTGCTATCAGCCTAAGCAAATATAGTTTGGAGCAAAACGTATTAAAACAGGTGAAATTTACTACTGAGTAAATAAGTTTACTCCAGTCAGAATGTCAGTGGATTTATGATATGAGCTTTTAAGCAGAAAGCAAATTTTATCAAACATCGTTTTGATTGCAGCATTAAACTTTAGATTTGTTTTAGTTAACCTGTATTTTTTATGTATGTGTGTGTGTGTGTACATACACACACACATTCCTTTTATACTAAAATGACCTTCAAAGAATTTTTTTAGATCTCTTTCTAGCATGATTTTTTTTCTCTGAAAGAAAAAGAGCTCAGTGCCATCTAGTGGGGAGGGGACGAGACAAATTCCAGGCAAATTTGTCTCTCCCCGTCTACCCCACCCATGGACAGTTACTTAGTGACTATAAAACAATGGTTTAGCTGTCCCTGCTTGAATCTTGGGTGGGGGGTAGATTTAGTTCACACAGGCACAACTGTCTGTAAACTGTACACCAAAGATGTATCTCCAAAAGGGATTTTGATTATCTGTTTCAAGACATCTGTTCCCTAGGATTTATTCGGTAGCTCTGGTGTAGGTTGCAGTCCTGACAGATTGCATATGACTTAAAACTCTTATAACAGATTACTGAAGCATAGAGTCAATATGGGACTCCTGGGTTTAGACTCCTGGGTTTAAATTCAGCCTAGCCTAGAGAACATCAGCATACAGAAAACCAGGCTCAGGAGTCACATTACTGATTAAAGTGAATGAAGGCTAGAAATGTATTTTAACATCCTTCCCTCCACGGAAGATTGCTCTGCATAATAACAGTGGTGGCATTTAAGCAGGGGATTTGGTGTTGTAGTCTACATGCAGTAAGCATGTACAAACAAACATTATTTGAGGAGCCATGGTGGTGCAGTGGTTAGAACATAGCATTGCAGGCTAGTTCTGCTGACTGCCAGTCGTTCGATTCTGACCAGCTCAAGGTTGACTCAACTTTCCATCTTTCCGAGGTGGGTAAAATGAAGACCCCGATTGTTGGGACTGCAATATGCTGACTCTGTAAACCATTAGAGAGGGCTATAAAACACTGTGGAGCAGTATGTAAGTTTAAGTATTGTTGCTAAGTGCTATTATTGAAGCATGTACAAACAACATTAATAAAGGGCTGAGCATTTGAATGAATGTCCCTCTCATTCTTCTCCCAGCTCAACCAGTCCTGAATGTGGTTTAATTTTTAGACTATCTGCAGCTGATTAAATTGTATACATAAGCTAAATGAGCTGTTTTCATAACTTGATTTTGGTTCATTATTTTTTTCTCATATAACACACTGAACTATAAATTAATCACACAGGTTGCTTCATATAATACACTAAATTAAAATACAGTTCGGAATTCTATCATTCTGCACATCATGCAAACTTAGCCACTGAACTGGAAACAGTGGAAGGAAGGGAAGGGGTTCTAAGTATGTTTATGGTGAGCACTTGTCACTGAGATTGTATCCAGTCCTCTAGGTGGCAAAAATCTGAACATGAATTGGAAGGGGAAAAATGTAAGAGAATTCTTGTGTTTAGTGTTATATCTTTCAACAACATTAGACATTTAGATTTACAAATACTTTGGTTCTCATAACATATTGTCAGAAGAATAATTTGGGGTTCCATCTTGAGCTGGGGTTGTGCAAAAATGAATAAAAATGAAATCCAGACAGCTGCGAGAAAAGAAGAAATATTTATTCCCAAAAGCAAAGAGGTTTGTTTTGGGGGAAGTTGCAGGGAAATGGGGTATAGCAAGATTGTTTGATAGGGGAACTTGTCCTGGTTGTGNATGCTGTTTCTAGGATGGGCATGTGTGTGTGTGTGTGTGTGTGTGTGTGTAGTATATGTTATCAGTGATGCTTATCCTTGTGAACATGCAGTTCCATTGGGAGACCTAATTTAATTAATTCTATTTGTGTTTGATATGTGGATTGGGCCTGGATGACTTATTTGGGGATTAGAGGAAGTCTGAGTAAAAGATTTTTCCCCTTTTAGTTTCAGCTTGATTGTCAATTATCTAAGAGAGATGCTGATTCTCAGTCTTTTGTGGATTTTGTTAATGTTTTAGACAAAGGTGGAAATGGTATAAGAACAAAATATATTTTGATATAAAACTTCCCACAATACAAACCAATATGGTGTGCATAGATACCTGTGCAAGCACACAGAAACACAAATTTGCTTGTGAAATTATTCCCAACAGCAAAATCTTGGAAGAGGAGGAGTCAAACCCATGGCCTTTGATAATACACCTGGACCAGTCCTCTTACATTAGGAGAGGCCACTGGGGAATTCAAGTAGAAGTAACATCAATATGGTGTTACTACTCAGTGATACATCTCTGTGTGGAGCTGAACAAGAGATGATGTGTAGATCCTCACCTGATGCCTAGAGTCTGGAAGGAGAGTTGTACTCTCCTTGAAGGAGCAGGTCAGCAACCAGAGATTCTCCTAATTCACAGCTGTACCCCCATCTATGGGGAAAGGCCAGAGATGCTACAATGGTACATGGAAATGACCTTGAGAAACAAGAGCAAGAGATGAGGGAGAAATGTACTCTAGGCTTGCACGATTCTGTTAATGTAGAATTACTCCTGGTCTTGCTTCCTTTCTGGACTATTTAATAAGATTGACATCAATCTTGCAAATCTCAAAATACATTTCTCTCCCATCACATTTACAATCCAAGAAATTAGGGAGGGTCTTCAAAGATATTTGCTATGTCTATATTCCTTCTGCAGGTAAGCTGCCCTTTCTACTTCCATTTCCCTGGCTGTGGGCCCTTCCCCATGTCTCCCAAGATCATTCCCTCTTACTATTATAGATGCCTTGCCTCAGCTTCTGCTAGTGGGTCAGTTTGTGATATCTAATTGTACACTGCCCAGAGTTGCTCTGTGAGCAAGATGGGGAGTCTCTAAATTTGATAAATAAATTATTATACTTAATCTTATTCTAGCTACTAGAAAACTTTAGAGAAATCAAAGAGAAAATATTAAATTCAAATAAGATAAAGATTAATTTCAAACAATATTTGTGCCCAATCTTAAAAGAATGTTAAGGGGAGAAATAGTGATTAAGCATTTATCCTATTTGATTTGCTTGGGCACACATAGGATAGTGATACACATTCTTCTATGACAAATGTAAGATTTCACTGCAGCCTTGCTAAACCTGATGTATTCCAGATTTACTTGATGCAGTTCTTTGTATTTCCAATACTGGCTGGGAATACCAATAATATATGTGAGCTCTTTGTGGTACGCCAGATCAAACAATGGATACCAAGGATGCTACATCAGTGTTGTAGTATACATTAATGTCCTTCAAAGACTGTATCTCTGCCCCATTTTATACTGAACAAAATTAAGGAGAGGGAAAGAGAACTTTGAGATTCTTTCCCACACTTTCTTTTATCTCTGGTATTCTTATTTTACCTTCCTCATTTTTGTCTTCTACAAAATTTCCATTGCACTGTACTATACTTCCTTTGTACTGTAGCCCAATATATCTGAAGGAACTGAGCTGGTGAAGGTTGAGCCATTGAAATAATTCAAAATAGAAGCAAAGGTAAGATCTGGCTCAAAGAGGAAAAGTACAGGGTTTAACAATTACATCAAGATTGGACCAACAAGCAGATGCATTAAAAGCAGTTGGAATTTCCCTCTGAATAACTCATGAAAGAACAATAATTCCTTGGGCATGAATACTGCTATTTTTATAATTTTGGACATAGTGCCTCGGTGGCTGCAAGAAAGTGACAGCCAGCTGGTAGTCATATCTTTTCTTACTTCATGGGTGCCTTGTTTCCCAACAGAATAGCTGTCACCTTGTCAAGAAGCCCCTTCATAAGAACATAAGAATTTGTAGGATTGTAGTAAAGGCTACCCTAATTCAGGATCACCTTTCTCATGAAGGAAAGAAGCAGCAGCACAGAAAAAGGAGACGAGGTAAAAAAGTGGGAATTTTAAATAGACTAAAGAATAAGGTGGGGGGGAAACCCTCTCCCTTCAATCTTTGTGACTAATTTATACTCATTGCTAACAAGATGGATGAAATTATCCTTTTAAATAGATGCAATTCTGATTTCTTCAACTCAGCAGTTCTTTGTTTTACTGAAACCTGGCTTAATGCAGAAATTCATGGGGACAACACCATTTACACCCCAGGATTTCAGATATTTAGATCAGACAGAATTGAAGAGACATCAGGTAAAACAAAGGGTGGAGGATTATGTTTGTATATCAACAACAGCTGGTCTCAGGATAGAACTATAATATATAAATTCTATGAGGGAAACTTAGAGTCTTTACATATCAATTACAAGCCATTTTATTCTCCACGTGAGTTCTCCTCATTTCTCCTAATAACTGTGTATGTTCCTCCACAAGCTTGTGTAAAGAAGACATGATGAACTCATCAAATTATGGAGGCTGAAGCCAAACACCCAGATTCCCTTCCCAAGGAAAGAGCTCCCAAAATATTTCCAGCATGTCAATAGTCCCACCTGAGACAAAAAATACTTATACTACCACTGCTACACAAATAGTAAAAGATGCTTATAGTCGTTTACCATGAGCAGCTGTTGGAGACATGTCTGATCACTAAACCATGTTTACTCTACCTATTGTATCTGCCCTATCAAGGCCAAAGACTGTTATTACAATAGAAACCACTGAAACCAGTGCAATTAAACTCATTGAGGAATTTGGTCTGATCTAGTAGGCAATACCTTGCTGGTCGGAAGCTCACATCATGACTAGGCTATGCCTGGGTATGTGCCAGCTGTGTGGACATGTTTTTTGAAGATTACATTCCGCCAGGACCTAGATTGAAGATCACAATACTCTTCAACATCATATGTCAGCTTCTGTGAGGACTTAGAGCATGTCACCAACAAGGAACTGCAAATATTTAGTAACAAATAAACCGGTCACCAGCTAAACTTAGCAGGCTTACATCATTCCAAAGAGAAAGCCACAGAACAAGTGAACAGAATGCTATACCATTCTTGCAAAGCCAAAAACAATTGAACAAAAAGATATGAGCAAAACATAAAGGCGAGCCAATAAAGGAAGCCAACTTCAAAAAAAGTTAATTACATAGGAGATATTAGTATCACCCTCAACAAATGACACCAGCAAAAAATGTTATGAAAAACTCTTTAAAACACCATTTAGGCTTACAGGCAAATCTCATGTTCCCAGGCCAGAAGGGAAAAAATCATACAACTGCACTAGTCAGTGGCGAACTACTAAATGTGTTTTATTGTAGGTTTGAAAAGAAAACTATAGCCACCTATCTACACAATCCCCATCTCAAACACACCAATAACTGACAGCCAGCCTCTACCTCCTACAACTGACCCCAACCCATTGGGTTCCACCACCTCTGGTGATCACAGAAAAAAAAAAGAAGTGCAAGATCTATTTCACAGACAAAGCCAGGAAAAGCACAGCGGCCAGATAAGATAATCCTTGCTTGCTTAAAAGTCTATGCTGACTAATTGGCCTCCAACTTCACCTGAATCTTCAATAAATCACATAGAGTTGTGCTATGTTCCCTTCTTGCTTCAAACACTCTACTATCATCCCAGTGCCAAAGAATCTCTCCATCAGGGAACTTAATGACCAGTTGCTCTAACATCTCGTAGTTATGAAAAACTTGTGCTGTACCACCTAATACACATTCATGATGGCTGTAAGACCTACAATACCCTCCACTGATCCGCCTGCTTAGATTCCAGAGTTAGTCACATTATACTGAGCAATGATCAACAGATGATGTTGTAATATGGCTATAAACTACATCCTACAACACCTTGAATCTTTCAAATCCCTATGCAAGGTCCTCTTTGTAAACTTCAGTTCAGCATTCAATACTATCATTCCAGACATTCTTCTAGCTCAACTAAACCAGCTAGCAATACCTGAACCGCTTGTAAGTGGATCATAAGCTTCCTAACAGACAGGAAGCTAGGTGAAGCTAGGTGGAATCACATCTCCGATACCTGTACAGCATCAGCACAGGGCCCCCCAAGGCTCTGTGCTATCTCCACTTCTCCCTATATACCATAACTACATCTCAAACGAATCCATCTATTAAAAATAACTGAAGTTTGCAGATGATACAACAGTGATTGTCCATTCAAGACAGCGATGAATCCGCATACAGACAGGAGGTTGTACAAACTTGCCTCCTGGTGAAACTGGAACAATCTGGAACTGAACACACTCAAAACCATAGAAATGATGGTAGACTTTGAGAAAACCCTCCCATACTACCACCTCTTACAATACTAGACAACACAATATCAACAGTAGAGACTTTTCAAATTTATAGATTCTATCGTACCACAAGACCAAAATGGACACCCAACATCAAAAACATCATCAAAAAAGCACAACAAATAATGTTCTTTCTGGTGCCAATTCAGAAAACTCAAACTGCCCAAGGAGCTGCTGACACAGTTCTACAGAGGAATTATTGAGTCTGTCATCTGCACCTCTATAACCACGTCTGGTTTGGTTCTGCAACCCAACAAGACAGACACAAACTCCAGAGAGTAATTAGGACTGCAGAAAAAACAATTACTACAACCTGCCTTCAATCGAGGACCTGTATACTGCACGAGTCAAAAAAAGAGGCTGTGAAAATATTTACAGACACCTCTCATCCTGGACATAAATTGTTTTCAACTCCTACTCTCAAAACGACTCTGCACTGCAAAAAGAAGAAATTTAGAGTATTTTAGGAGTAATTTTTCACAGAACAGTTTTTTCCCAAACGTCATCACTCTGCTAAAGAAATAACTCCCTAACACTGTCCAGCTATATCAAAGTCTCTGCTTTACTATTACTATTATCTTCTCATCACTCCTTATCACCCATCCCCTCCTACTTGTGACTGTATTGACTGTAACTTTGTCACTCCTTTACAATTTATATTGACTGTTTTCTGGTATGATTTGATTGCTTATTGTACCCCTATGACTATAAATAAGTGTTGTACCTGATGAATTCTTGACTCTTGATGAATGCATCTTTTCTTTTTGTGGTCTTGAAAGCATTACTTTGCCACCAATAACACATATGATCCTGGTTGTTGATGTCTCCGCATTTGCACCAAGACAAATTCCTTGTGTGTCCAATTACACTTGGCCAATAAAGAATTCTATTCTATTCTATTCTCACAGTGACCAGTAAGACAGCTATAGGAAGTAAGACATAACTTCTCTA
The DNA here is from genome assembly GCA_004320025.1 of Laticauda laticaudata. Taxonomy (NCBI): domain Eukaryota; kingdom Metazoa; phylum Chordata; class Lepidosauria; order Squamata; family Elapidae; genus Laticauda; species Laticauda laticaudata. Next base: position 8,163 of record BHFT01019367.1, read on the forward strand.
ATGTTTATTTGTTAGATTTATACAATGGCTTCTGCTAAGGAGCTCAAGGCAGAAAATACAGCGGATAGTCCTTGAGTTACAACCATTTATGTAATGACTGTTCAAAGTTATATTGACACTGAAAGAAAATTACTTATGGATGGTGCACACACTTTTGATCATTGCAATGTCCCTATGGCCACATAGTCAAAATGTGAGCATTTGGCAACTGGCATATTTTGAGCAGTTGCAGCATCTTGGGGTCATGTGATCTTCATTTGCCACTTTCCCAGCCAGCTTCCCACAAGCAAAATCAATGGGTCATGTTGCATCAATTTACTTAACTATCTAATAATCATGGCCAAAAACAGGTTGTATAATTGGATGTGATTCAATCACCTTTCTTAACAGCTGAAATCTTGGTCCCAATTGTGATAGTTAGTGAAGGACTATCTGGACATTGTATTCCTTCTTTCCAGTTTTATTCACAACAACTCTATGAAGAAGGTGGGCCAAGAGAGAGAGTACAGTGTGCTGTTTCCTTGCAACACAAGCATTAGTTGTATACTAATCTGGTTCACACATTGTTCTAAGACATGGTGGGATTGACTTGATGTTTGACTGGGGTATTACACAAAGCCTGCCAATTGTGGTTTATTCAGTGAGCCATGATTAATTGTAATGTGAAAACATCTACCTTCCAAATGTTTAGGACAATTCCCATTAACTTTAGCCACCAAGGCTAGTGACAAAGAACTGTGTAGTCCCAAACTTGGAAGGAATGAATTTCCTTTTATAAAACTAAGACTGTAGCCATCTACGTATCTCACACACCCCAAACTGTTATTTAACCATATCACATTCTTTTTCCCTTTCAATCAAATAGTAATCATTTAGATTCATAAGTTAACCATATACATTTTATTTCCCTTGAAACTGACATCATTTAGCTTTGTGGATGGCCCCAGGTTCAGAAGCTTAGGGAATCATTTTTAATTAAATCAGCTTGGGTGGTCCACCACTGGCTCTTCAGAGCTATGGATAATATGGAAAAGTTTGCCGCTGACCAAAAGGAATTGCATCCTGAGAGTCATTTACAAGCAAAGGTGGAAAGCATAAAAATGATTTAATGCCTCCTGTCTCAAAAGCACCTGCAACAACAAGAGCTGGCTGAGAACTGCTTTACTGCTAGAGGTTATCATCTGATGAAATACAAGCCAAATATTATTTTTAGTCAATGCTTAGAGATGTCAGAAAATTGCTGTAGGAGGACCAGATGAAGATTAAGGGAATGGAGAGTCCATAGCCCTAAGGATATGTATAATTCCAAAGTTATTTATATGTACAGTAGGATAGGAAGAAAGAAATCTCATTCATTTCATCATTGCTGGCAGAAAATCCCAACTGAGTTGCTTCACTCGGTAGAATAAAAATATCCCAAAGAACAGCTGAAGCTAACGATGAATGAAAAACTCTATTTAAAAACAAGTCCATTGCATTCTCCTACAAGTTCATATTTCTCCAACTCTCCCTCTCCCATTTATAGCAATATCATTTGTGTGAAAATGTATTTGGTGGACTTTATTAAAGCAATACAACTGTACCTATTGTTTCTTTGACCCACCCAAAATACTAAAATTGTTTGTGACCATTATAATGATTGCTATAGTAATGTTAGATCAAATAAACATCAGATTATGAATAGAGATGGAAGAAAATACAGTACATAGAAAGAATTTTGAGATGAAAATGTTTCTTAATCAAATATTCTTACTGTTCAGATATTTACCATGTTTCCCCACTGCTCAACTAATCAGTTATTAGTTGAGAGAGAATTAGTATTGCTGCTAAAAAATGTAGAACACTGACTTTAATAGGAATGTGAGGAAACTATTTCAATACACTCTGCTTTAAAAATTTTTTTATAACAACCAATAAAGCTTAAAGCCAATATAATTGTTGTGGTTGGTTTTGAAATCATATTCAACCATCATTTGTCATATCATTAGGTCTGCACTATATACTAAAACAAGGGTCTTCAAACTTGACAGCTTTAAGTCTTGTGGACTTCAACTCCAGAATTTCCCTCCAGTCATGAATTCTGGGAGTTGAAGTCCACAAGTCTTAAACTTGTCAAGTTTGAAGACCCTTGTACTAAAGTATAGTGTACACGCCAACAATTCTGATTTTGCACAAAGTGCTTTCTCATTGTCCATATTCCACATCCTTTCAATTAAAGAATGCCATCTTAGAGCTCTGGTGGCACAGTGGTTAGAATACAATATTGCAGGCTAATTCTGCCACTGCCAGCAGTTCAATCCTGATCAGCTCAAGGTTGACTCAGCCTTCCATACTTCTGAGGTGGGTAGAATGAGGATCCAAATTGTTGGGGGAAATATGCCAAGTCTGTAAACCACTTAGAGAGGCTGTAAAGCACTATGAAGTAGTATAATAAGTCTAAGTGGTATTGCTAAATGCTATCTTATGGGATCTTGGAAGCATGCTTGAAGCACCTGCCCTCTGAAAGCCATGCTTCCCAAAATTAGATTGGCCCCAACCCTGTTGGCCTCTCATAAAACACTGAAGACCTGGATATGGTCCAGGGTCTGGGGTTACAGAGCCCATTGAGAGAATTTTTGATTGTTTATCTGGTTTCAACCCTAACAAAGGGTTGTTTGTTAATATTGTTACTTTGTTAATATTGTTTTAATATGTTGTTAACTGCTAAGAGTTACATTTGTGAGATGGGTGGCCACATAATTCAAAGGAAGAAAAGTAGGTAGGTTTTGTGTGCTTTGCAAGCCATGTAAATTCCAGAAAGAATATTACACTGCAGATGTAGTTGCCACATCTTTAATTGGACTCATTAAGTGTGTTAGATAAATGAAGTAGTAAATGTATAGGTGCCACCCATAGCCCAGCCTGAGAAATACATTGCAAGCAATCTGTTAGAGTGAAAGGGCAAGTAAAGAAAATGATGATTTAAAGCCTGGCAGAAGAAGGGAAGAGGAGGAGACGGAGTGAGAGAGAGAGGAGATATATATATATATTTGTTTTTTTTTTAAAGTTTTCGCGGGTACTTACATGTGTGCTGTTCAGCTTCCTTCGGGTATTATCCCACGTCATTGTAGTGGCTTTCAAAGGTCTGTGCACGTTTCAGCAGAATCTCAATCTGCCAGTCATCAGGCTTGCTGTATTTGAGTTTGTATGTGGGTCAGGGTCTCACAGTCGTTGGTTTTAATTTGAGGCTAGCCTATTGCTGTGCAGGATGTTTTTTCTAACATCCTGATTGTTGGGGAGTCTGCGTCTGTGTTTATTGGGACTTGGAGAAACAAGAAGATCTGTTGTAAGTTTCGGTGGTTTCAGTATTCACCGATCAAGTCCCAGGATGAAAGAGAAACTCTTGAAATCATCAAAAATAAATCCCAGCTAAACACTCATGGAAACTAAACAGAACACTGCCTAACCATCGACATATTTCATATATACAAAGATACAGAGCAAAATTGAAGGCCCCTATGGGATCAGCACTGTCACCCGTCATTGGCAAACTGTTCAATGGGAGAGTCGAATCTAGAAGCCGCGTGGCTAATAGCCACCGCACAAATCCAAGAACTAATGTGCTAAGATAGCAGTCGATGACACATTTTGTGATTCTTGGCCCCCATGGAAAAGAAAACCTAAGCAATTGTCTAAAAACACCTAGAACCAGCACACACCCCAAAATCAAGATTCACCTGAAACAGAAATAACAAACAAACTTACCCAAGTTCCTTAGATGTACTAATCCTACAAAAAGAACAGACGGCAGACACTAGGACACACCTGTATTAACCTAGAAGAAAACACAACACCAACTGCTACCTCACGCCCAGATCCCACCACCACCCAGCACAGATAAATTTCCGTGGCCAAAACACTAATTTACCAGAAGCAAAACGCCTGGCAGACAAGACACTATATAAACGTTGAACTAGCACCCTGACTGAAAGTATTGACAGCCAACGGCCTTCGCACAAAAACTAAAATCACCTAGCTTGATCACAACAAAACACACCAACGACATAACAGAGACCTAGAGATCAACAGACCTATGGAGGACAGGCTGTCCTTGCCCTTATCATAAGAGGTACATCAGATAAATCAGTAAGTACTACACAGGCTCACATCAAAGACTGCCTCAAACAGACAAAAAATAGCAGCCATGCCTTAAAAACCCCAAAACAAAATTGACTGGAGAAACCAAGCATATACGATTCCCCTGTACATCATGCCCGGCCATATACAGCATTGGACAGACCAATAGAGGATAAGTACCCGCCTGGATCGGAACACAAAAATGCAGTACAAAAGCTGGAAATCTACACTTCCTCACTAGTCCAACACATGAAACCACAGGTCACAACACAAGCTTCAAATGGCCCAAAACCCTAGCCAGCTATAGATAAACCCCAGCACAGGAATCATACAGAGAAGTCCATAGAGATTGAAAAAAGACCTGAAAGCCATGAATAAGAAGAGATGATTCCACCAGACTGTCAATCATTTGGAAGCCTGCAGTCTCAAAATAAGAAATCTCCACACCAACAAGCCAGGCAAACCACTGGCACAAACAGACTCCCTCTGATACCTTCCAGCTCAAACACACCCCACCAGGCACCCAGATGAAACCTGGCTTCCTAATAGATAATAGCCGTCTTTTCACACGAAGCCAAGCTGCACTGAAAGCCTCCAGTGCAGGAGCAGAGTGTTGCCAGTGAATCAAAGCCACAAAACAGACAGAAAAAAACAGAAACACCAATCAAACAAACTCCAAGTCCAATAAAAAAATAAAATATAGGATTAATATAGGCTTATTCTCCCAAATGCATTTAATAATTTTCCCTTTCTGTCATATTATCATTACAACAATGCAAAACAAATTCCTTGTGTCCAATCACACTTGGCCAATAAAGAATTCTATTCTATTCTGTTCTATTCTATTCTATTCTATTCTATTCTATTCAATGTGGTAATGTTATAAGGATTCCTGTGGGCTGCACTCAAGGGTGTTTGTGTGGCCATGAGGCTCTGGATTGTAGACCTGTAGTTTTGGGGAGTCCTGTTCAATCTCTTTTACATGGTATACTCCTGTGTAATTTCTGTACAAATTAGAATTTTAATTACTTGTTTGCAAGTTCCTAAATAATACTTAGTTTTTACATAGCATTTCAAGTACCTGCAGTCTTTAATAAGAACTCTATATATATTACATTATTAGCACATAATCAGGCTAGATTAGTAGTTATCTTTCCTTTGTGATTTATTTGACTTCCCAACCATTATATGTCCCCATGACACTTGGGAGTAATTATGGCTGATGATACATCATAACTTAGCATTGGTGTCTAAACTGCTCACTTCTTTTCTGGCTTCCCAGTCTTTTGCAATCTTCCAGTGGTTATATGATCAAACAATTAAGACAGAATAGGAACAATTTATCCTTAGCCTAGAACAATAACAGCATCATATCATCCTCGGCAAAGAGAAGTTTGTACCATGCCATGGCCTGCCTAACTACAGTCGATAGTGACATAGTCAATAATTTGAAGTTCAAAAAAACTATGATTTAATGCAATGTGAGATGGCAATATCTATGTGTGCACTCATATACAGTGGCGAAGCCAAGATTGGCTTCTAGATAGTGTTTTGTCGTTTTTCTAAGGCTTCCCAAGACCATAATTAAGCACATGCTTAGTTAAAACAACTCTTGTTTTATTTCAACGCTGGGAATTATTTTCATTCCATCAGTCAGTCAGTCAGTCATGCAGTCAGTTATCAGCAGCACTTAAAGTCTGGAACACTGCATAGTGTTTTTATACAATATGGGCAGCCTTCATTTGGTGGATCATGGTTCAAGAATAAAATGTACCCAACCTGGATTCACAGTTGAATCTGGTTGTAGAATCAGATAACAAATGACAACAAACAATACCAAGTCACAAACTTTTAGGTTAGAATTGTATAAATCCAGTTAAATTGATGGTTTTGGAAAAATACATGCACAAGCAAAGTTACACAGAAATATAAGCAGGTCATTCTGTAAAACCTCTTTGAATCAATTTTTTTTCAGGGAAATTTTATCAGTCGTGGAATTGGTGACTTTTCTTCTCCATTAATTTTATGTTTCAGTCTGCTTTGTCATAAATGGCAGCACTAATAGGAAATAGAAATAATATGTTTTTCTACTTGATTTCTTCTTCATTAATTTTATAAGTTATAAAAAGAGACAAAGAGTACCAGTGTAAGGATTCAATTGCATCACACAATTCTATGTGTATTTATTCAAGGTCATCTTTGATCTCAATGGCATTTTCTGTATAAAACTGGATATTTTCTGGTCAAGGACTGACTTTCAGAAAATAGGCAGAGTCAAATTGTAAAGGTGGAAGGGTAAAATAATCAAACAAAGAAATGAGTGAAACACAAAAATGTGATGTATCTGAAGTCATTTGAATTTTTGTTTAATTAAAAATCTGCTGTTAAATTTTGATGACAAGCCATTCTATCAAATTTAAATAGTAGCTGAGTGGTACAAGATAAAATCATGGTACCTCTCCAGGACTGCAGCCTTAATAATGTAAGCCAAAATAATCCATAAACAACCTGAAAAATCATACTAAAACTGCAAATATTGATATCATTGCAAAAAAGCCATCATGACATGGGTATGAGATACCCATTAAGAAGCCAAATTTTAATCATGTGGATCCTGTGATATAAGTGCAAGGATGGTGTCAGATTATCAGTTCCATTATAAATTTGAACAGTCACTAAATAAATGGTTTTAGTCTAGAACAGGGGTGTCAAACTCACTTTAATTGAGGGCCACATCAAGGTTGTATTTGATGTTGGGGGGCTGGGGTGGGCATGGCCAGCTCGGTACCACTCAGGTTGGGGGCACCTGTGGTGGCCCTGAGCACTCTGCCAGCAAAAACAGGCTCCCAAGAGCCACTTGTGGCCCTCACAAGCTCCATTTTTGGCTGCGATGGCCTCCTGCAGCCCATGCCAGCTAAAACAGGACTTGGGAGGGCTGCCATCCTGAGCTCCATTTTCGCTGGCAGAGGTACTGCGAGCCGGTCCTTTGCTGTTTCCGGGATGGCCCCATGGGCCAGATCTAAGCACCCAATGGACCAGATTTGGCCCCTGGACCTTGAGTTTGACACCCCTGGTCTAGAACTAGCTGTAATTGCTGAGTATCCTGAAAATTCATTGCTCTGAATATTGGAGCATGGCTAAACCTACCCTGAGAAATTTTGAGTTCTAGAAGTTTAGGGTTTTTTACAGCAGAGAGGTGGGCCATCTGGAGCCACAGAGGCACATAAGTCCTTCCTTTAATCTTCAGTGCACTTTTTAAACAAAAACTGTAGCCAGATTAAAAGAACACTCTTTGTAACAGTCTAGAAATGTTTCCTTAACATGTTGTGCAAATCCAGGTCATGTGATTATTTCAAAATCTTATGTCATCTGAACACAATTTAAACAGAACTGAATATTGAAACCTGAAACTTATTTATCAGGCAATGAACCCCAGATGTTCAGCAAAACATCTATATTGTGTAAGCATATATATTAATAAAGTGTTTATGAAGTTAAACTCGACTGCTGACGATTACATGGGCACAGCCACAGTGATTTCTTAGCATGTCAAGACATTTTTTTAAATTGTCATACCTGTAGCTCTGGGATTTCCTGGTGCTGTTTTTATCATTTATTTGTTTATCCAATTTATGAGCCATCCAAATCCACATCAACTCAGTTTTATATCCAAATATGGATTGGATCCAACTCCATTTTGGGGGTTTTAGATCAGCCAATGTAATCCTTGTGCAGGAGACATGCTAATATCTGTATCGTCCAATTTTAGTATATGTACAACTGATCATATTTTTTTAGGTTTATTTTTAAATTTTGAACAAGGTATTATTTCCTAATTATTTTAATTTCTTTTGGATTGTTTAGTAAATTGTTTATACATTTTTGCTTTAGAAAAAGAAATTACTTTATTATATTTTGTATCTGTGCTAAAGAAATGTGGAAGTCATTCTGTTTTTATTTCTTTTTCTTTATTAAAAAAAATTTTCTCTCACCACTTTTTAATTTTTCCCTCCTTTGATTCCATGTTCCCCTCCTTTTTATTTTTTTGTTAATTTGCATTTAATATTTTTTTAAAACTTAATAAAGTTGGTTTAGATCATCCAAAGTCAGCTAAATGCATATCCCTGCTCTGTCATAGACATATATAGATTTCCCTATTAAAATGACAGAAAGCTTTGACATTAACAAAATGCACAGCCTGGTCTATTGAAGCCCTTTCCCTTGAATTCAAAGCAATCAATTTCATTCCATCAGCAGCCACAGCTTTGCGAACATTGTACCATGTTTGTAATGTACAAGGCTGCCATCCTGCCCAGGCAGGTCCATTTCTCTCATTGAACTTATTGGGCCCTATTCACTTTATTAATTTATGGTTCGATTCACTTCTTGCCTTTAGATTGTAATGGAGAAAAACTATGCAGTTGCTAAGGATTGGCACTGAGTTGATTGGCACATCCAGTACATGATTAAGTGACTTTGAATCAGTCACTCTGTACTTCAGCCAACCTACCTCACAGGACTATTGTCATTATGAGGAAGACAGATCACAAGAGTATTAGGCATGTTTCCACTTCAAGTTATCTATTTAAAAAGGTTGGAATAAAATATTATTATCCTATCTTTTTAAATATATAACTCAAAGTAGCAAACATACCTATACCCCAGCCTGGTTTGTTGTACAATCAGGCAGATGTTTATGCTGGATTTGGTATTTTTGTCCACCTATTGACTCATTATTATTAATTTATATGACAATAATTTTAATTATGTATTATATTTAAATGTACTTAATTTTATTCAATTTTATTGGCTCCCCAACTCAAGAGGACTCTTATTTATAACTTTTAGTATTATTATTTTTCTGTCAGAGCTCATGGTGGTGCATCTAGCATTGCCAAATGACTGGAGATTCTCAGTCATCCATGGTTGTTCCAAAGATGCTTTTTCAAGAGGCAACTGGACTTTCTGGTTTTTCTGCTGAAGACGTTTCACTTCTCATCCAAGAAGATTCTTCAGCTCTGAAGCATCGCCTTCTCCTATTTCCCACCCAAGAACATCTTTCTGAGATGTGCTGAGGTGGCCAGGGCGACCGGGACTGTTCAAACGACATCAAGGGAGCTCCTTTGGCTGGGTCTGAAAATATACCTAAGATAAATATAAGATATACATGTATGATAAACATCCTAGACCGGCCTCTCTAAATGCAATAAAAGATTAAATCTTTGCTGCCATAAAGCTAACGCCGAATAGGAGGATTACACTGCATTATTCCCATTTCAGCACCAGTTCCGCGAAGAGCACCGACTCCAAAGAGTTTCGGGCTAAACACGCCTCAAACTCCCGATTCCGTACAGTGACGTCACACCCAGCCTGTTCAAGATGGCGGCATTCGCCTAGAAAAAGAAAGCCCGCATGCGCCTGAGATGTACCTTGGCTCATATGTTTCCCTCGCTTATCCGTCGGCCTACCCGGAGCGTTTAGAGGGTAGAGCACTTCCTCTGGGTGGAGAGGTATGCACGTTTGAAGTGGTGAAAGGTTAGTGGGAGAGGCGAATTGTTTGTTTTTTTTTCGAGTTTTTGTAATTTAAAAACAACTTGTGCTTCTTCTGGGTAAGTTAAAAGTGAATCGTGTGTGTGTGTTTGTGAAGACGAACAGTTTTCTATTTTCTTTGTTAACAGCTGAGGCTTTCCCCGGTGAATGTTTGTAATAGGATTTGTTAAGATATGCTTATATGGGCGTTTATTTTCTCAGAACATGAAAAACTGCTTGAGAATCTAGTCATAGATTAATGTATTGGGATATGTTGGCAGAAGATGAATGAATACAATTTGCTTGTATTCATACATTTGAATTGTATTCATTTCAATTTTGCTTGTATTCATACAATTTTCATACATTTTGCTGCAGGAGTTAATCTGAAGTGTGGACTTCCATTCCCAGAATTCCCCAGTCAACACACATTTTTAAACTTGCTGGGATTGAAAAATACTGCTTTAAAAGCACAGGGAATACGTGTCAGTTATTGTAGAACCAATGCTGTTGTTTTCAAATTTTACTGTCTGAGAAATGTTTAGGAAAAGTTTCGGTTGATTGTTGTCATTCTTAGTGAGAAAAGGCTCCAATGTTGCTCAAAAGAGAAAAGGACTGGAGAAAAGGAGCTTGATCCCTTCCCCCACACCATGAGAACAATTTAAGAGTAAAGAAACAATACCAATTTAAGGGTGTAAAAAAAATACCAATTGGAGGACACACAGTCTCCTTTCTTTCATCCCATCTTTGCAAAAGTCCTGTGCAGAAGCATCCATAGGATCTAACCTTTTTGTTAAAATGATGAAAGCAGCATCTCATCTTGATGTAAGCCATGTCCTTTTGTATGTGCATGTGAAGCCATAGCTCATATAGAAAAGAAGATCTTATGGCATGTCACTGTTTTCGTTATTTGATATGTGCAAACAAATATACATATACACCTCTATACACATATACCTCTATGCAGATACTTGGTTTTATCTGTTAGTTCTTTCTGACAACGTGCTCTTCACAATGTCCCTTTTAAATAAAAAAATATTTGTGATTGAGGGCTTTTCCTCGATACTGTGTTAATATTCTTCCAGTGTTTGAGTCCCCAGAAAAATATGGTAATATCAACTGTACTATCCCAGTGAACTTCAATCTGCCACAGAAATGTGACTAGGAAATAGTGATATCCTTATAAGTTTGATGTGAGACAAGTTAAAAGAAGCAACTGCAAGACTCCTCAGCTTTTTTTCTCTTCCACTGACCATCACTGGCTAATGACCATCACTGGCTAATGAGAAAAACTCTTTATATGTGCTGCAACAGGGTTTAGTTGGCTCCCTATGGTATAGGTTGGCCTCTTTTTAGGTGGCCTATGACAGGATGCCAATGAATTCAGATGATTGCAAAGCGTGAATTTACTATTCTTCAGAAAGAATACTACTGTTCATTTAAACATGAAATAATGTAAAATCCATGTTTGACAGGTCATATGTATGGTGGAGGATCATGCACTGAAGTGGGAGAAAACTTGTCTGATAGATGACATGTTCAGTGAGAAGAGGTTCTTTCAGTAATTGGGAGAGCTACTTCCTGATTCAGCTCATGTCCTTCCACGTTTGTTTGACCTTACATGTCACGTAACATGCCCAGGATAGGGAAAGTAAAAGAACAGGGAGAGAAGGACCAATAAGAGCCACAAGGGAATGGCAGCACTGGAAGGCTGGTTAGCAGCACTCAGAATTAGCCCATAGAGTACTTAAATGAGCTGTGATGGCACAGTGGTTAGAATGCAGTATTTCAGTCAAATTCCAGCCAGGAGTTCGATCTTGATGGGTTTAAAGTTGACTTAGCTTTCCATCATTCCAAGGTTGGTAAAATGAGAAGCCAGATTGTTTTGGACAATATGCTGCCATTTGTAAACTTCTCAGAGAGTGCTATAAAGCAGGGGTCTCCAACCTTGGCCACTTGAAGACTTGTGGACTTCAACTCCCAGAATTCCTCATCCAGCTTTATACTGTTTTGCTGGCTGAGGAATTCTGTGAGTTGAAGTCACAAGTCTTCAAGTGGCCAAGGTTGGAGACCCCTGCTATAAAGCACTGTGGAGTGACATATAAATCTTAAGTGCTATTGCTATAAAGTACAAAATAGTATTGAAATAGCAAATAATAACACAAATAATAATAAAAAGAGAAAATATATATCTGTAAATGTACTTAATTGTTCAGCCAGCGGGTAGTAGGGTGGACCTTTCTCCTTTGTCTGCTGATCATTCCCAGCATTGTTGATTTTTTGAGTGAGACATGTCTCATTACATGATACCTGCTTATGTGAAATGCACCTAGAGTTATTATCTCACACTAAGTCATGGTTCACTTCATTCTATTTTGTTGAAAACAAATATGCAAACCTAAAACCCAGCAAGCTGTATTATGACTTAACATGATGTATGATCCTAGCTTTTACATTTTTTTTAAAAAAAGAGGAAGCAGATGGTGGACTGTATCACTGTCATTAGATCCATGGTATGTCTTAATGCTGCCTTCTTCTCTCACTTTTGGTCAAAGGTGGAGTGCATGCATCCACTTGCCCAGTTTGTACTCAAAGATGTCAGGCCCTCTTTCCAACTATGCCTTACGGATGGCCCGCCTGAGTAAACATATATTTGGAGAAGTTGTTCGGCCAACTGATTCTTCATCCATGAAAGTCGTCAAGCTGTTAAGTGAGCAGCCCTTGGCAAAGCGCAAAGGAGTCTATGACTGGTATCCTCCTCACAATATCTACAGTGGCCTCATGTGGAGGCTTCGTTCCTATGGCCTCTACAGGTAATTCAGAAATATGGGGATGTGGGGAAGGATGGAGGCAAACTGGTGCAGCAACAGTAAATGATGAATCCTCAAGTGTGACTTCTTCCTTTACTTCATGGAAGTTCCATCATGGTGCTGCATGGCACCAAGACATCTGCCACATACCTAATTAATTTAATTTTAAAACAGTATCAGGGATGAAATCTCATGAATTCTCCATAACTAGCAACTTTTGATATTGTCACCTGAAATGCTGTGAAGTTGCATGGAAAAAAAAAAGTAAAATGTGTGATATTTCAAAACATTTTAATGGGTAGAATTGAAAAGCAGTTTTAACTCTGCATATACCCACATATGTAAACCACCATCAGACAGTTTGGTTGGAATTCTTCCTTTACCAAGTGTGGGTTTGCATTAGATAGATGGACATTGATTTTCTAAATGCTGTCCAAGAATTTTTGGGTATGGCATCCTGTTATGTTGTTAAATACTGAATGGAGAAATCTGAAGTATTGGAAATCTGAATATCTGAAATGCTGGAAATATATATGATTATGACTATAATTGTTAATGATCTTATTCTCTATTTATTTGCTAGTAGCACTGTTAAATCAGTGCTTACTGCAAAGTCCCTAGGTTAAATATGTGCTAAATGGTATAAAACAGCCAGTTTGTGTAGAGTTAACACAGCAGGCTAGAAATTAGGAGACCATGAGTTCTGGTCCCATCTTCGGCACAAAGCCCGCTGGATGACACTCACTCTCTCTCACCCCTAGGAAGGAGGCAAGGGCAAGCCACTTCTGAAAGAAAACCCACCAAGAAAACTTCAAAGAGTAGGCCAGGGAATAGAACAGAATAGGATAGGATAGGACAGGACAGGACAGAATAGAATAGAATTCTTTATTGGCCAAGTGTGGTTGGACACACAAGGAATTTGTCTTGGTGCAAATGCTCTCAATCTATATAAAAGAAAAGATACATTCATCAAGAATCAAGAATTATTATGAACAACACTTAATGATAGTCATAGGGTACAATAAGCAATCATATCATACCAGGAATATTAATCGTAAGGAGTGATAAAGTTACATTCATACAGTCACAAGTGGGAGGGGATGGGTGTTAAGGAGTGATGAGAAGATTAATAGTAACCGTAATGCAGACTTTGTAAATAGTTGGGTAGTATTGAGGGAATTGCCAGGAGTCGGCACTGGACTCTTCAGTTGGGTTTCAGGCTGGGTGATAGGATGGAAATGGCATTGGTTGCACTTGTGGATGATATCTGGTGAGAGCAGGATGGAGGTATGCACCTATCCTGGCTCTCCTTGAGCTTGCAGCGTCTTTTGACACCATCAGTCATGGCATCCTTTGGGGATGGGTAAGGGGGATGGGGACGGATGGCAGAATGTTGCACTGCTTCAGTTCCTTTCTCCAATGCCGGTCCCAATCTATGTTAATAAGAAACTAGAGGTCCTGCCCTTGGCCACTCCTTTGTGTGGCACCACAGGACTCGGTACTTTCTCCACTTTCTGTTTTTAACATCTGCATAAAACTGCTGGGTGAGATCATATGGGATGAGTCATCCTTGACATACTGATGATGTATAGCTGTACACCTCCATCCTGGGTGGTCCGAGCGATGCTGTGACTGCCCTTTCTCAGCTGAATCCAAGCAAGACAGAGTGGCTGTGGGTGCAAGGGACCCCTGGTTTGTCATCATTAACTGGATGGAGTTGCATTACCCCAGACAGATCCAGTGTGCAAGTTGGCCGGGGTGATGGTGATGGTGTTGCCTCCTGGACTTATGACTCCTACTCAAAGGGCAAGTGATACTTGTGGCTAGGAGAGCCTTTGCATAACTGCATGGATGCGCCCTTAGCTGGATCTCAAGTCCCTGTGCATGGTCACTCGTACCCTAATCATCTCATGTCTGGATGACTGCAACATACTCTACATGGGGTTACCCTTGAAGAGTATTTGGTAGCTTCAGCTGGTGTGGAATGCAGCTGTGCACACAGCCCTAGGAGCTCCTAGAGCAGCACATGTGACACCATTACTTTGGTAAGTTGCATTGGTTGCCAGTTCACTTCCAGATCCAGTTTGAAGTGTTGAAGTGTTTTAAAGCACTACATGGCATGGGTCCAGGGTACCATCTCTCCCTGATGGGACCAGCCCACCCCACTTATGGCAGCAGAAGAGGCTTGCTATCAAGGAGAACCTTTTCTGCTGTGGCCCCATCCCTGTGGAACATTCTTCCACCAGAGATGAGAGCTGCCCCCTTCTTTTGTCCTTCTGGAAGATAATCAAAACCTGATTTTTACACTTGACCTGGGCCCCTGAAGAGGGTGCTTACCTCAGGAGGTGACTGTCAGGGTAAGAACAATTCATCCCCATCCTGTCTGGCTCTTCGTTCTCTTAGCTTGGTTTTAGTTAGGGCTTAATAATGTTTTAACTTTGCCTCAGAGGTGCTTTTTCAAAAGCCAACTGAAGTTTTTTTTGGTTTTTTCCTCTTTCATGCCCTCCTGAAAGTCCAGGAATTTTCACAATAAAGTCCAGTTGCCTTTTGAAAAAGCAGCTGTGGGACAACCATGATCTGAATGGTTGAGACTCTCCAAAGAAATTTTAACTTTTATGTTGTTTTAATCTTTTATTTTTTTTTCTCCTGTTTCAATAATATTCCTTACCCTGTAAGGAATATGGGCTTCATAAAAATGTAATAAATAAATAATAGAAACACTGACTGAAAGGGGATGATTTTCTCTGTCCTAAGTCTCTATTTGTTTAACTTCATAATATTCTAGCAGTATTCATATGCAAAATTTTATATACATACCTCTATCATGTCTTCTTTGATTTTCTTCAGCTTTGCTATTGTGACTGTTTTTCATTTCAGGAATTATTTTACCTTTCCAACTGCAACTTTTGTAATAGTGGTGTAGTTTGTTTGGCTTTGGTCTAACGTGTTGTGTGAACTGAAGCACTGTGGATTCTAAGCTGTGGATTTGCATGTGTGCTTATTCAGCTGTTCTAAATCTTAGATCCTACCCTTTTGTACATGGGTTGATGTTACCCGTATGTACAAATGTGGATGACACATTGATAACATTATATCTGTGATCTTGTTGGTTTTGATAAACATGCAAATGCTCATTCTCACACCCTACAAAATAAATGTAAGACATAAAGCACTTTATTTATTTATGCACTCCTGCCAGCCAAAATCTTATAAAACTGTGGATCTCATGAGATCTTGCAAGCTTTTGAGCTCCTTGCCTTAGAATGATAAATAAACCGAGCAATTTATTTAACTCAAGTTAAGTAAACTATGGCTTATGCATGAGAAAAGAAACAAAGTCTTTTTTGTATTTATAAAAAATGGTTTATTCAGGCTTGCATGCTCACTCCACTCTAGGATTTAAGATCCTAGTTTGTTTCCTAACTAAAGTTTAAAAAGTCAGTCTCCAAGTTATTTTATAATTTGTTAAAAACCAAAAGATGCTTCTAATTTCCTTCTGACATGCACAAAAGTAGGAAGTGCATGGATCCGAAGCATGCTATGTTTTATTCATATGGCAAGAAATTGGGTTCATGTTAAGCTAAAAACTTACAAGGGTACATTGAAGGGTTTTTTTTTTTACATTTAAAACATCCTGAATACTGCTATTTTTAAAACCTGTACAACGATAATCTAGATGTGCTGTTCATGGTTGGGGAGATAATGGCAAAGCAAAGGGACTTCCCTTTGGCACAGGAAAATATAAATTATACGCTTTAGTTTTGCAAGCTTCTTTATTAACTGATCTCTTGTTCGGAAAAGCCTGCAAGGGCTCTCACTCAGAAATGTGTTTAGCTGCAGGCAGTAAGCATTTTATGGAGGTGGAACAGAATCAAGGTCTGTGTGGTACTTTGTGAACAGTTAACAATATTAACAGCTCTACGGCCTTGAGGAAATGATATTATCTTGCTAATGGACAAATAATGCAACTGGGAAATATGAATCAGAATTATATCCTAATTCAGTGTATGGCTGTTTAATCATACTTGGCTTTATTAAAAGGTTTTGTTCATTTTGTTAGTTTAAGCAGAATGCTCCCTGTAGTTAAACAAAACATGTGAAAGGACTTCTTGCTGGTCTTATTTTAAGTCCTCTAGAATTATATATATGGTCTCTAACAGATCTAATTGTACTATAAGCATTTAAAAAACATGCGGAAAACCTCTCCCCATGGGACTGGTAAATGGTGTTCAAAAAGTTGGAGGCAGCTGATGTAGACCATGGATCGAGTTGAGCACAACTAAAAAGATGGCTTCCATCCTTCTGAGGTCAGTAAAATGAGAACCTAAATTGTTGGGGGCAATATTCTGCCTTTGTAAACTACTTAGAGAGGGTTGTAAAGCACTATTAAGTCTAAATGCTATTACCAGTTCTATTTGCTCATGACCCCCCTCCCCCTCCCCATTTTGAGGGATCCTACCATCGCTTACCAAATTTTAATGTTGACATGCAGTAATAAAGAAAAACATTACCCAGCCCCAAATCAACTAGTATAGATAACAGTGTTAACTGCAGCAGATGGTTCCTATACTACCATGTTTTCCTGAAAATAAGACCTATCCCAAAAATAAGACCTATCATGTTTTTTGCATGTGTATCCAATATAAGCCCTCTCCCCCCCCAAAAAAAAGACTTACTTAAGGGCCTGCAGAGCCGCCCGGCTGCCCATTACATCTGTTTGCTCATGGTGCTGCTGAGACCAGGTGAGGTGGGGTGGAGCTGCCCCATCTGCACACCAGCTTACTTCAGGGCCACTGCAACCAGGCCATCCATGCCCCAACAATTGCTCACTTTGTGGTGGCTCCAACAGTCCCATCCAGCAAGATCCGGTGTGGCCGCTGACCCACTTCTTACGCTTGCTTGTGGCTGTAATGGAGTAGGAGGTTGAGCAATGCACCAGTGTTGCAGCTATGAGGCGAAGCAGATGTTGGGGCAGGGATGGCCTGGCTGCAGGGGCCCTGAGGTAAGTCAGTGCATGGGGGCAGCTCCACTACTATCCCGCCTCTTGGCAGCAGCACTCAAAACAAATAAGACTTTGCCCAGAAATAAGCCCTAGTGCTTATTTTGGAGCCAAAAGAACCGGGTCTTATTTTCAGGGAAACATGGATATTAGAAGAGTGATTGACCAAAATTATTACCTCACACAGCATGTATAGCCCCTTCCTCAGCTTTTTGTAACCTGGGCTTTAACATTAAGCAAGTTGATGCCAAATAATTTTTTTGTTTGTGATTTTTTGATTCATTGTTTCCGAATTCAATTTACTTTTCTCGTGCTTAATTTGGGCCCTGTATCTATCTAGGCCAGGGGTTCCCAACCTCTGGTCCTTGGATCAGCACTGGTCTGTGGCATTCCAGAAACTGGGCCATGTAAAAAAGTGAATCCCCACCCACCAGATTTAGATAGCACACAAAACCACATCCCCTCCAGTCTGCAGAAAAACCTCTTTCCGTGGAACTGGTCCCTCATGCCCAAAATGTTGGGGGCTGATATAGACCATGGATTCATGTTGTCAATTTTGTGTGTATTCTGTTGGCATGGTTATGCACACCTTAAAATTAATTTGCTCCTTCTATTCCCAAGTCAAAGTCAAATAAGTGTGATTTGCTAAAAGTCCTGCAGAGAAATATAGTGCAAAAAGTGTGTGTATATGTATTCATGTGTTATAATCTGACACATCTGTATCTAAAGGACTGTGGTAGAAAAGGGTGGTAGAAAATCAACATTTGATTTAAAATTATGGCACAGAAATTCAGCAATTAATGTTGAAGGGAACACATGCTATAGAATCATATAAATCTTTTTCAAGAAGAAAAGGAAGCTTTTCAGAATCTTGTGACTGAAAATTATAGGGTACAATCAGTACTTTTCTGCTGGTAAGAATAATTATGCTTTAATGAAAAGATTTGTACTCTTAAGATATTTTTTTCATTACATTTGCCCACTTAAGTCAACTCTTGGCATACACTTCCTAAATGAGGGTATGAATAATTTAGGAAATAGTCACTAAAAGTGAGAGTGGTCTTCTGTTTCATGTTCATATCATTTTCCTGGGCTTTAAATCTCTTACAAGTTACTAATTGATGTTCCATTTAAAAAAGGAAATATTGTTAATTATGTCTGACTCCTAATAGTTCAAGGATGGTTTTCCTTTTCAAAAGCTTCCCTGTAGATACACAAAGGAGGCCATGAAATATTATGGTTTCCTGTGTGCAGGACATTCTCCTATGAGCTGTTCAGAGCATCCAGTAGTGGGAGGTGCTTCAATCTCCGCATTCACAGGCTGAGCTTGATTTGTGGAACGTTCCTCCTCCACCACGTGACTCCTCCTCAGCATTCCCCAGTTTTGGCTCAGCCTCGTGCGAGACAAGCAGTGCTTTGGATACTTCCTTGACCAAAACAGGAATATTAGCAGGTTTGATTGCAATTTGGTTCCCTTTGGTTTTTTTTGTCTTTAGCCTTCTCCCAATCCTTTATCAGTCTGAGAGTCCTGTTTAAGGGAACGCCATTTGCGCCCCTCCCCCAAAAAAGGCGTGGGCGGGAGGCTTTTGGAAGCTGCCTCCTGCACCACCCACCCACCCCAAGCCCACAAATTTTCCTTACCCCTGCCAAGTACGTCAAGGATGCCCGCCCTGTGTCCTTTAATTCCTTTTCCTGCTAGTGGCTTGATTATGTACGTTTTTTAAAAGTCATATCCCACCTTTACCCCCCCTCCAAACGCCGTTATCTTCGTGTGGGAATTAATTAGTATTAATTCCCCTTTCTTCTCCACCATGTCTCTTTGATTTGAAGCTTCAGGCTTCATTTGAGCCCGGCTTCGTTTGGCAAGGCGGGAGGGAAGCTGCTGCTTGAGAACCGGACAAAAACCTTTAACTGCCTGGAGGCCATCTGAGTGCACCTCATGGCTGACGGCCTGTTGTGCCCTGCTTCCTGAGCTGTGTGGAGGTATTTCTGCTCTAAGCAGCAGAATCCCTCCCAGGATTCTGAAGGCAATTTTACCCTTTTTTTGGCTACACTGCACTCTTGAGGATATTACTTCGCTTATAAAAAATTTTGGGCTTACCCCTCACAGCCTTATTTCTCAGTGGCCACAGCAGCAAGCACCTAGGCCAGTTCCGTCCTGGTCATTGGAAAGCTTGCTGAAGGAGCCCTTTCAAATCATCAGCAATCCGGCTGTACCTTTAGGCATTCGCTATTTGTGGCATAACCTCGACAGATATACATACATTTAACTTCTGTTTCTTTCTCTTCTTTATATGTGTATATAATCACTTGGATATAGTATCATACTCCAAATAGCTATATCATACATCATTTGACCAAAGTTAACAAATCAGTTATTTAGCAATAATATATAATAAATATTACAATCATAATAAGTCACTCATGAAAATATTATAACACTATTTTGACAGTTAAATATTGTACATTTTCCAATAAAATATTACTTACATGATATGACTACATCTATAATATTAAAGAGAAAGCCAAGCTCATCCCAGTAAATAAGAAAAACAAATTAAACATAAAAGGACTTTAAGAGCGAGCAATACAGAGCTTTATTAAGAGGAGTCACACTCGTTTCCATTTGACTCAGATCCCGGACCGTTCTGGAGCAAGTTACGCCAAACACCCCAGCCGGATTGTATGTGCTACACAATTTCATATTCAATATGATATAATTAACAGTATTAATATCTTACATTAAGTCCATTAATCTGTAATTACACCCAGAGAATAGCAGATATGTAAGCATCCCTCAGGCCCCTTGCTTTGAGCAGAAGCCAAATCAAAACACCAGTGGAAAATTCCTAAAGCCTCCAGAAAGGAGCGCCTTAAGCCATACCATAAAGTTCTGACAAAAGCAATAGACAGGTATACTCGAGAGTCCACCGCTGTAATTGGGCTCTTCTATCAGGGTGCCTCCTATTCCAGGTCCCGTCAGTTCTTCACATCCTCCTGACCCTCACCGAGACTACTCTCTGCCCTTTTCATCCCAGGCGGCAGCTTGACTCCACAAGGTCACCATACAGATCATAGCCTAAGTGGGATTCGATCGGAAACACCACTACCACTAATGGCCCTCTGCAAAGGCACCAATTCCCCACCATCCGATAGCCCGCTTGCCCCGCTCTTAATCTTCTGTCGTCATCAGCTCTGAGTCTGCAGTCTGACAAGATTTAATCAAGTTAGGAGGAGATCCCAGAGAAGGATGAAAGCCTGGATGGAGAATGGCTATTCTCGCGCAAAAGGATTGCAGTGCTTTATAGTCCAACCTTACCCTATTGGCTTACCGGACAAGGAGGCCCAACACATGAGGTCACGGACCATGTCGGCAGCAACACCAGACCCAGGTACATTTCACAGGAGAGACCCCTCCAAGGGCTGGAGGAGGAGGAAAGTAGCATCAAGATGCTTTCCAATATGGCTGAGTCTGAAGTGGGATCAATGCACGATAGCGAGCCCTACACAGAGCAGCACCCCTTAGAAGGGGAAATGTCTGAGGATGAAGGTCTTATTCCTGACCAGCCTGTTTTTAACAGGCTTTATTCCGGCCACAGCTTTTCAAATCTCCCTTGTTTAAGGCAAAGAAACATTGCAGGCCTAAACAAGCCCAAAACCATCAGATACACCTGACCTTTCAGGAGAGGGACCAGAGGCCATGATCTTCAACCAACCGGTAGTTGAAGCAGAGGTAATTCCAGTTCCACCCATATTTCGGACCTGGTGCAGAAGCAGTGGGCCCTGCAGCGGTATACACCCTCCCCAACTGAGACTTTGAAAATAAGAAATTTCAACTTGGACACTGATTTTGCAAAAGTTTCTGAGTACCCCCCGAGGTAGACGAGCCTATAGTTGGCTTTAGCGTCCCCCTCTATTCCCCAGTGAGGCTCTGGAGGCCTTAAAGCCAGAGGAAAAAACGGTTGAGATCACCCTACGCAGAGCTCATCAGTTCTGACACATGGGCTATCAGATCAGCCACAGCCACCTCCTTCTTTCACGCGGTCATCTCTGAGATGGCTTCGTCTTTTGAAGCGACATGTTCCTTCTTCTAACATTAGGGTGCACCAAGAATCAGTCAAACTTACTGCAGCTGCTGAATTTTCTGCCGATTGCTACCTATCACGCAGTCAAGTTTTCAGCAAGGGCTTATTACCTAACACGTCACAGTGCGTTGCTTTCTATGTTTAAGACACTGGCAAGCCGACTTCAAACACAAATCCAAGCTGGCCTCATCCCCCATTGTGGGAGATAGATTGTTTGGCTCTTCCCTGGATCCGCCTGCTAATTGAAACACACAACAAAGAAGAAAATTCTCCCTTTCCCTTTTTCGGAAGTCAGATCCTAGAAGCCCCCAGTCCTTTCAGAGGGGGATCCTTTCGATCCTTCTATCAGGGATCCTCTCTTCCAGATACCAGAGACCCCAGCAGTTAGACCAGGACAGCAACCAGAATAGGTTCCGACTCAGTGGACAGAAGTAGAAGGGGTGTCAATCCAAAAGATCCTTTCGGGGGAGCAGGGAAACAGGCCCTTCCGGGGTGGTCCAAGAATAACTCCCAGGACCCATTCCCCATTGCGGACGCCTTAAGTTTATTCGCTGACCAAGTGGACTCCTCTACTCTGATGCCTGGTCAGAGATACAGTTTAGATTCGGCCTCAGCGCTAGAGTTTAGATTCACTCCCCCAGATTCCTTCATGTCAAACCTCCTTCCAGAGACCCGATCAAGCGTATCTCATGGATTCCGCTGTCCAACATCTACTGGATATATGAGTCATCCAACCAGTAGCTACCAATCACAAGGGCAAGGTTTTATTCACATCTTTTCGTTGTGCCAAAAAATTCGGGGGGGTGGGGTGGAGAGCGATATATAGATTTGAAACGCTCTCAACCGTTTCTTAGTATATCGCAAATTAAAATGCATACCCTCCAATCAATATATTCTGGCATCAGGAAAGGGGATGTGCTCCGTCCATAGATTTGATGGAGGCATACATTCACATTGCTATTCGCCCCCATTATAGGTTCTGAGATTCTGCTACAATAACCACCATTTTGAATATGTGGCCCTTCCATTTGGATATAGCCTCTGCCCCAGGACTTCACCAAGGTCCTCGCAGCACTAGCTACCCACCTCAGGAACATCCCAGTACGCCTCCAGTGTTATCTTGATGTATATTTTGATTTTATCTTCTTCCGCCATCAGGCAGTCATAGACACCCAGAACACGTTATAACCCTACAAAGAAGCATGGCTTCTAATAAATTGAAGAAGAGTCAATTAACACCTTCGACTCGGTTAATCATTTTGGGGCGGTCATAGATACGGTGGAAGACAAGGTCACCAGATAGACTAAATAGCATTCAAAAAATTGGTTAAGGAGATCAGGTTGCTTGAGAGGGTATCCTTAATGGACCTATCAGAATTGTTGGGCAAAATGATTTCATGTATTTCTATTATTCCATTGCGCCCACCTTCACACTAGATCCCTCAGTGGTTCCTGCTACGTACCAGCGATCCGGCCAAAGCAACTCCAAACAAAAGTCAGGGTTCTGCCCAAGTTCTCAAATCTCTCCTTTGGTGGTCCAAACCAGTTAACAACAGAGGCTGTCTCTCAGAGGAACAAAGGCTCACCATCATCACAGATGCCAGTCTGTTCGGATGGGGAGCTCACGTCAGTCACTCACAACCCAAGGCCGATGGTCCGACATAGAACAAGTCATGCAGCATAAACTGGCTGGAACTTCATGCAGTACACCTGGCCCTTCGCAACTTGGTTGAATAATGGCATAAGCTTGATGTGAGGTGTGCTCTGCGAATCTATATCAAGCGTACAGCGGCTTTCAAGAATCAGAGGTTTTATTTGTGTCCTTTCAGCCCAATTCTCAGGGTTACAAGGTTTCACCATCTACGAGAGGCCATTGATATGGGCGGAACAGCAAAAACATATCAGACCCAATCTCTGCAGGTGCCTAGGGCATAACAGCTCATTCACAAGGAGTGCAGGCAACTTGGGCAGCATGGGCCACACAGGCACCAATAACTGAAATCTGTCGGGACCGCGGCTTGGGCTTCCCCATCGCCCTTCATTAGACATTTATAAATTGATGTGTTTTGCCTCTGCTGAGGCTTCCTTTGGCAGAAGAGTTCTGCAACGGGTCCACAGGGACCAGGAGGAGATTCCAGACCAGAAGGAATCCCTTCCGTAGGAACAGGCCACGCTTTGGTATGTCCCACTACTGGATGCTCTGACAGAGCTCATAAGAGAAAGGGGTTGGTACTTACCTGACACGCTTGTTCTCTTTGAGCTGTGAAGAGTATCAGCTCCACCCTTTTTTCCGTCTGGTGGGGTCCTGTTTTGGCCAATGAACTTTTTAGAACGTGAGGATGAGAGCGCTATATTTCTCTCTCTTGGCCAAAACTGGGGAATGCTGAGGAGTCGTCACGTGAGGAGGAGGAGCATTCCACAAATCAAGCTCAGCCTATGAATGCGGAGACTGAAGCACCTCCACTACTGGATGCTCTTCACAGCTCAAAGAGAACGGGCGTGTCAGGTAAGACCAAGCCCTTTTTTTTCAGTGCCATTTAACCAACGAATGGTCACTAACTGAACTGTTGTAAGTTAGAGACTTAACTACCTGTAGAGGAAATCTTATCTGTGGGCTAGGTTCACATATCATGTTCAGCCAAGATGTTTTCCAAATTACAATGATTCAAAGAACATTAAATCTCAAAATCACCACGTGCCCTACAGGGTTTATTATAACAAGGCTCACAATACATGAGACCTGTCATTTGTGAATATCACAGACAGACACAGCGAGAGAAACACATGTAAATTAGCATAGATATCCCATAGAAGAATTCTCAAATTCAGAATAGAGCTGGTAGGGACTTTGGTGGTCTTCTAGTCCAACCCCCTACTCAGGCAGGAGACTCTATACCATTTCAGACAAGTGGCTGTCCCGTCTCTACTTAAAAACCCTCCAGTGATCAAACACCCACAACTTCTGAAGGCAGGAAGTTCTGCAGGTTAATTGTTTCCACTGTTAGGAAGTTTCTCCTTAATTCCAGGTTGCGTCTCTCCTTGATTAGTTTCCATCCATTGTTTCTTATCCTGCTCTCTGCTGTTTTGGAAAGTAAGTTGACCCACCTCTTCTTTGGTGGCGGCATCTCAAATACTGGAATACAGCTATCGTATCATCCCAGTCCTTCTTTTTTCTCTAGGCCTTTAATCATTTAGTTGCACCTTTTCCAAAGTCTCGACATCTTTTTTGTAAAGTGACCAAAACTGGATGCAATGTTCCAGATATGGTCTTACTAAGGTTTTATAAAGCAGTACTAATACTTAATATGATTTTTATTCTATGCCTCTGTTTACACAACCAAGGATAGTATTAGCTTTTTTGTTCTGTAACTGTTGTGGTTCGCTGGCAGCCTGTGAAGACAGCAGTGGAATCAGATAATGGGGAAGAACGGGGACCAGCCTGGGAGTCTGGGGAGGACTCGGACGAGGGTCCTCCGTCAGATGCAGAGATGGGGCCAGGACTATCTGGGAGTTGTGTGCTGACTCCAGAGCCTTCAGAGTCTGGCAGCAGCAAGGCAGAGGATCACGGGAGCCTGTTCCCAGTGTGCATGTACACAGAGCTGCTAGAAGGCAAGAGAGGCTGAGACAAAAGGGGCGACTTGGGAGTAAGGCTGGGAGGTGATTGCTCCTCCCATAAGGTATAAAGAAGGTGCAAAGGTAGAGAAACCTTTGCAGGAAGCAAAGTTGTTTGCTCTTTTGGATTAAACCTTGAAGCTCTCTGTGGACTTTGTACTTTGGTTGGTTTTTTACAGTTAATTTGGCACTTTGGTTGTTGGCAGCAGTTCAAAGGAGATAAAGGTGGGTGCTTATCTCAAGGGACTGTTCAGGACTCATTATGTTTGGGAATGAGCATAATTCCCAGCATTGAAATAAAACAAGAGTTGTTTGGACTAAGCGTGTGCTTAATTACGGTCTCAGGAAGCCTTGGTCAGAACATTAACATTTAAGAATATTAAATAGTGAATGTTGCTTCATCTCAGCTTTCCTGTTGGTTAAAACTGGACATCATTCTAATTTGAGATTAAATAAAGCAAAATGAACTTTGACTCATTCTTTGCATTTGCCCTTTTGATTTAGGGATGAACATGAAGATTTTAAAGATGAGATGAAACGGTTGCGGAGATTACGTGGAAAAGGAGCCCCCAAAAAAGGAGAAGGAAAGAGAGCTCTGAAGAAGTAAAAGCACTATTAAGCCACAAATTTATTTAATAAAACATCTTGGAACAGGTGGTGACTTTATTTAGTACTCTAGTTTTAAGGGGATTTTTTCCATCCAATAGAGGGCTCTTCCCATTTCAGGACTGGAATCTTTGTCCTATGATGTCACTGTAATTTGTCTTATCAACATAAATACCAAAATTACAGAGGTAAGTCCAATCATTTCAGTGTTTCCAACATATTTTTTTTCCTCTGGTCAGTAGGGAGGATAAGTTGTCAATTTGAGCATTCCATACAGTTGGCTTTACCCATATGAGGCTAGTATTTGCATCATGGGTAAATGTTGTAAAAAAAAACATTTGTTAGTCAAATGCAATATAGTTTTAAAAAATAGTGCAACAGTTGTGATACAGTTAGAAAAAGTGATACATTGTTTATATGATTAAAATAAACTAAAACTTCAAAACAAGATCGTGTAATTTTAAACTAGTTCAGCTCTTTAATAGTATTAAATCTAGACCACATTAAGCATATTATTTCATTTTTTAAAGATATTATCTAAAGACAAACTTGATGTGGATTTCTTGAGTTCTTTGTTTAACATCTGGAGTGCAGATTTCATTCTACCAATGCAGGGTAGTTTTGTTTTCCTAACCCCAGGTTGATAAAGCCACAGTTCATCATTAAATATTAACTTCCATATTGTTTGGAATATAATTTGACATCACATATACATCTTTTATTGCTATGTTTTTCCCGAGGGTTGTATTAATATACATGATAAACCAAGAAAGAGTCATAAAAAAATATGCCAACTCTTATGAGTCAGAGAATTCCCAAATTTCTTACAATGCTAAAAGAAGACAAATCTGATTTTCAGCATTTTTCAAACATTCTTTACAACCCACTTTTTCTCTGATCAGGAGGGAAGGTCAGTGTTGACTAGGAAAAAAACCATGCAGAGGTTTTTTTTAAATCATGGAATTCTGGAATATACATTGGGGAATAGAAGCTCTGCTAAATTCTTTCTCATCGTGTTCAAAAATAAATGATTATGGGAGTTGCAGTCTGCTATTTTCTGGAAAGTCATAAATTTCCCCTTTTGGATTTAGATTCATGCAAAACACTAAGCAGTGTGTTTACCCAGCCTTTGACATGGTCTGTCTAAGCTACAATTGGTTTCGTTCATTCACAACCAAATCAACCACAATATGCTACAAAAATGCATGAACTAAGCCAGGGATGTCAAACTTGATTTCATTGTGGAGCACATTAGGTTTGTATTTGACCTTGGGGGCGGGGATTGGGTGGGCATGGCCAGCTTGACATCACTCATGTCAGGAGCACCTGTGGTGGTGCAAGTGCTCTGCCAGCGAAAACAGGCTTCCGAGCTCTGTTTTCAGCTGTGACTGCCTCTTGCACATATCCCTCTCAAGCTCTGTTTTTGCTGACAGAGGCCCTGTGGCTGGTCCTTCAGGGTGGTCCCACAGGCCAGGTCTAAGTATCCTGTGGCCTGGATCTGGCCCCTGGGCCTTGAGTTTGACACCCCTGAACTAAACCATAGAGTTCTTTCTAAAAGATTCTTAAATATTCCTTTAAATAGTAAAAAGAGTACAATTCTAAAAGTACATTAATGAGATATACCAATGCAAAAAAATAATTCTGCTACAGAAAATCCATATATACAAGGTTATTAATATAAACGTGTATCTTTCAGACTATCATTATAGTGCTGGTTGATTAGCCTACTTTTTGATAGAATGTGTATCTGAATAGAGCCAAAAGTTACTTGTTTATTTATCTTGCAGGATGTTTATTTCAACCAACATGTTGCAGGTTTACTCAAAATCAACACAATGAAACATAGTAAAATTTTACACAATTTAATAGAAAAGCAACTATGATAATGTACAACCATATAAGTTATTAGATTCCAAATGCCTATGAAAGAGCTTAGGGAGATTCCGGATTTTCCCTGCATCTCACTTGACCAAATAAAGTATCCTAAGCTTTGCCACCTGGATAAAGGATGGTAGGTTCTCACTGGAAAAAACAGCCCTTAAACATCTTAAGGCATATAGGGCATTAAGACGAACTCTTACATTTGTAGCACAAGCGTTATATAGCATGTAGACTTTCACCTGTCAATATTCATGTTATGCTATTTTGTACAAATTGCAGCTTTAAGTTTTCAAAGGCAACCTCATATTTAGCACACTGAAATGGTTCGTATGAGTACAAGAGGAATAATGTGTGAATTACTGCCCCAGGGTCTCATGCTATAGGTAGAGGCTACAACGGGTACACCACCTAAAGATTGGTAACAGTTCCCCAGCCACAGCATCTATCTTTGCACACATTTATAATTCCACCTACATCCTTACTTGCCTACAAGTTTCCATCTATTTCTATGCATAGGCAAGAGAGGGAAAGTAACAAAATGTATGTCGTATCATCACAATGCAAAGCTGTGATTGGGATGGTTTTGTCCAGTGTTGAGATTACAAGTACAAAAGACTCAAGTTTGCATCACTAGGTTGCAATGTATGTTTTATCATTTTGTTTTGTTTATTAAAACATTTAAAGGTACAGAATAAAGAGTGGTGTCTTCCAGAGTAATTTAAATTAAGTAAATTAAGTAAAACAATACAATAAAACCATGCATAAAAATAATATCCAAATATAATTTGGAGGTTATACAGAACCTGGATAATCAAATTAATGAATTTTATTAAGTAAAAACAACTACAACAACTGCTTCCTCAGAAACAAACTCTTAGTATTTCCCAAAGACCTGGTGGAATAACCACTGAGAACATTTGGTCCAACATTTGGTTCAATCTCTTTATTATCACAACCACTATCTTGATCAGCAACCTCTCCCATCCCCTTTTCTCTTCTCCCTTGCTCTGGCATTTCCTTCTGTTCTTGCTTAGCAAAGATATCTTGATCGCTTGCCACTTTTCCATTCCTAGCCAGGCAGATAGGACAGTGGAGTATGCAGAAATATATGGAGGCCTAAAGGTGATATTACTCTGTATTGTCTTACTTAATATATGGAATCCCATTCAGGGACATTTGCATCTTGAGTAGCCTGTAAGATCTGCAAAATGCTAATACATACAGTACATGCATGTATGCATACTTTCTTAGCAATGTATCCCCTCAAACACAGTATTTTTTCAAATAAGCAATTCATCTCGAAATAGTTTATAGTCATCTAGGATAATCAAGTACAGAAATGAGAAATAACTATGAACTGGGTGACTAAATTATTTTCTCACACTTTCATGTTTTTTAAACATAATATATTACTATAATATTCATAAGAATAGGGCCCAAATGTCAGAAATCAATCTAAAATGTTTTATTTCCACATAGCTGAAAATCAGTTCTTCAAATTAGAGACTGGGCTAGGAGGCTGTTGAGGCAATATATAAGAAAACTCAGATTGTTCACTCATATTCTCATTTCAGAGCGTGGGAGATTTCATTGCCATGTTTCAGAACAAGGCTTATTTCGATTCTACGTTTTGGGAGAATGCTCATTTCTTAGCTTTAACTTGTTGAACGTCAATTAAAGCAGCACTTCCAGACTTCCTCACTTCCAGCAGCATCTGGGGTGATTAGATGCGGGCTGCGAAGATTCGGACGATCGCTAGATGGCAGCAAAGAGATACAATACGAACACCTCAAAAAACCTCTTGCTGCCATCCGGGGGTCGCCCAGATTTCCGCAGTCCAGTCCAGTTCTACCACAGTTCGCTTTTAAACGACGTAATTCAGCCGATCGGAGAAACAAAAAAGCCACCGATCTCCTAGCAAACGTGTCCCGATTGGGGGAGGGGGAGGGGGCGTGGCGAAGCCGTTCCTCGCATCTGAAGGTTTCCCTTGATGACGTAAGAAGAGGGGGCGCGTCGTGATGTCAGGGTGTTTCCTGCTGACGTTCCGCTGGGCATGCGCACCCGCGCCGCGGCGATTCTGGGTGACGTCACGCTCAGGGTGTGACGTTGGCGCTGCTGCTGCTGCTGCGGCCTCCCTGTCTGGAGGATTGGGTGGCTTGGTTGAGCTTCTTCTGCCCCATCCTTCTGTCCCCCCCACCCCTCGTTCCACCCTCTCCCCACCACCACCACACACTTTCCTTCCGCTACGGGTCGCATCTGGGGGCGGCCGGGTCGAGAGGAGCGACACGGCCGGGCCTCCCCTTCTCCCTCCTCCTCCCCGTCCCCCCTCTTGGCCCCCTCCTCCTCCTCTCCCTCAGCGCTTCGATCCAAGATGGCGGCGCTGAGCAGCAGCGGCAGCGCTGAGGGGGCATCGCTTTTCAACGGGGACATGGAACCCGAGCCGCCTCCGCCCGGACCCTCCTACGCCGGGGGTAGCGGCAGCGCCGGAGGCGACTCTGCCATCCCGGAGGAGGTGAGGGCTGCCTTACTGTGAGGTGCGCGGAGTGGCGGGGAGGGGGAGGAGAGGAGAGGCAAGGCCGGGCTTGGCATCTCAACGCGCCGTTTTCTCTGTGCTTGGGGAGTCCCGAGAGTGGAAGCCCGTCTGCAGGGGCTTAAGCTGACGAGCGGCGATAAGGCGTAACGAGTCAGAGTTTATAACCCGGGGAAGGATGTTTGTCCGAAGCCCCGGACGTCTCTGTCAGGCGATGGGGCCAAAGGCAGGACGTTAAGGCAGTCGGAGATGNGAAGGATGTTTGTCCGAAGCCCCGGACGTCTCTGCCAGGCGATGGGGCCAAAGGCAGGACGTTAAGGCAGTCGGAGATGCTGAGACGGGAGTGAGGGGTCGATATCTTAAGCTGCCCGCTTGCCCGGAGGGAGGGGGCGGGAAAACTTCCCTGGCCTGATTGACAGAACCTCCGTCGCCAGGAAAAAACCGTCTCCGGCTAATACAAGCTTTTCCCGACCGGGTGCTGTCCCGGTTTTATTGCACTGCAGTTTCCATTAAGCTGTCTGCAGGATGACAGGGATGTGTGGAAGCTGTCGTCCAGTTTCACAGGACGGCATCAAGTTGGGGAAGGCAGCAATTAGTTGCTGCCCCCACTGAACTGTTGCTGCAAGCGCAGCATTAATAGCCCCCCCCCCCCAACCTTGGAAAAAAGCTGCTTTGTGAAAATACATAAGTGAAACCCTCAAAAAAGTTTGATTTGGGGACTTTCAATCGAAATCACCAGGCCAAGTGAAATATTGCTGATTTGTTTGGTTTGCTACACAGTAGAATGCTCTGGATATGTCTTTTCAGACTTTTTTTTTCTTCCCTCTGTGTGATTCTTAGTAGTAATTGTCTGCCAAGGATAGATGTAACTGCAGGAACTATGTCAATAACATTATCCTTCATCCCTTTTCCCCACACTTGCCATAATGACTTCTTTTGACCCTAATGCATTACCCCAAGAAAATGCAAGAAGAGAAGAGATACCTGTCTGTGTTTTGTACAGACTTTTCAGAAGTGATTGGACTGCCGTTTATCAGAAATGGTGTCGGGTCTCCTGCTTGGGTGGGGTTGAACTAGATGGCCAACAAGGTCCCTTCCAGCTCTGTGTATCTGTATCTCTGTCTCAGATAAACAGGCAGGGGAAGGGCTGTCTGTCAACAATTTATGGAATTAAAAAAAAGGTGGAATTGCTACCTTTCTAACTCAGTCATTAAAAGTTACCAGTGGATTGCGTATTTTTTTCCCCACAAGCAAGCATTCTCAGGTGCCCTCTGAACAGGACCTTAGCAAAAATGGGACAAACCTCTTGGCATTTGGTTTCTTGTTGGCAAAAGATGTAGCAGATTGTTCTTAGTACCCAAAACTGGATTCAGTGAAAAAACCTGTATTGTTCCTTTTAAAGCAAACGTTGATTAATACTTTATTCATCTGAATATTTTTACTAAGTACTAACTACCTAGCTCTAAAATGATATACTGGGGCAGGAATAAAGGAGAATAGTTTTATAAATACACGCAAGTGTGATTTGCTGAATTATTTTTAGGTACAGTTTACTTTTTGCATAACTACTTAGTATGAATTTCATTTTCCAAATATGCATCAGTTATTTTTGTATTGTGCTGTGAAGTTTCTCTGGAGAAAACCAACATAGCTTTTAAATTAGATGCAGAATATGGTTGGAAAAAGATAAAGCTTAAATAGAATTTTTTGAATGAATATCCACAATTGCTGTTTCTAATCATTTCATTTCCATAGGAATAATAGCAACCTAAAGATAAAGGTATAATAAAGCAGTACAATATCTTTTTAGATGTGATACAGTTCCCTAATAATGACTTCAGGTTTTATATATTTGATACTTTTAATTAAAATTTAATAACAGAATAATAACTACTGTAATAGGCTAAAGACAATATTCATCCAGCATTTTCTCACAGAAACTTACCAGCCTCTGGGGTACTAAACAATAGCAGACATATCTCTCTTCTTCAAATATTCAAAGTAATATTTAGATCCATGCTGCCCCAGCCCAGTGGTCCCATTAAATCTTCAAGGCTAACAGCTCTCAGTGGGCCTGTCCTCCTTGAATTTATTCAAACTATTTTAAAAGTCATCTGATAAATGGTTATAAACCCAGGTTAATTATGCACTGTGGAAGGTAATTTTTCTGTTCAAAGTATCTTCCTTTAAGTTTCATTGGATAACCCCTGCTTCTAAGTGTTTTAAAAGAGGAAGAAAAAATTTCTGTCCATCCTTCCAGGTTCTCCATAACATGTATGATTTTATACAATTCAACCATGTCTCTAAAGAAGATGGATGGCCCAAAAATGTAATAAGCAAACTAATCATGTCTGCCCTTAGTTATCTTCTCTCTAAACTGAAGTTCCAGATGATCTAGATTTTCTTGTAAGGAAGATGTTTGAGTTCCTTGATTTTTATTGCCCTCTTCTGCATTTTTTTCCACTTTGTTATAATGTTTTTAAACTATTCCACCATTCTGTATATTTGCACTATATTGTTGATAGTTTTGTTTTCAATTCCTTTCCTGATGAACTCTTACGTATGGAATTTGCCTTTTTATCTTGCTGCAAATTGATCAGCATCTTCACTGAGATATCCAACATTACTTCAAGATTTTTTTCCTGTTTTTTAGAACAGAAAACATGAATTGGCTTTTGCCCCTATGTGTACCATACTCTATAGATAAATTGAATCATGTTTGCTGTTTGATCATTTTCTAACTCATTCCTTTCTCATCAGTCAAAATTATCTACTAGTTAAAAAGCATTTGCTCAATATAGATTCTTGAAAAATTCTCTCTTAATTCCCTCATTTGAAAAAATGCCTATTTCTTCCTGCCTCTTGGCTTTGTTTTATTCATTTAGAAATTTATAAAATAACAAATCATCTTATATCCAGAGTGCCAAGTTTATTTAACAGCCTTTGATGAGGAACTTTTGCAAAGAGTCTCTGAAATTCCAAGCGCACAATGTGTCTGCAAAATCATATGCATTCTTTAAAAAAAATAGAAATTGATAAGGCAAGATTTAGTTTTGCAGATTCCATGCTGATTCCCTTACGCAAGATTTTTCTATGTGTCTAGCTTATTTGTTTTTTGATGTTAAACTAACAGGTGTATAATTTCAAATGTTAGTTGGCTGAGGAAAACTATTGATTCATGTTGGTTTAGAGATAACATCTATTGACTAGTGTAGGGCTTTTTTTGGTAAAACAATTTATAATTATCCATAAATACTTTCCATATGACCCTATATCAGGGTTATTATGCCTTTCAAATAAATTCAGCTAATCTTTTATTTTGAAGCTGTGGGTGGATTATTTGAGTAATAAATGCATGTGATTCCAGATAATTTTGCTTTTTTAGTTATGTTTAGTGATGGTATATGTTTGTTTTTTGGCTTGATTTATCAATATGATTAACAGTACAACATGCAGTACATGATTTGAAAAGGACATCTTGATTGGAGCCTAAAGAATGTTTGCGTGTGGATTCTATAACTAGAATGTGTAACTAAGGATTAACCTGTCTGGATGTACCACTGATGGAATGTTGTCTGCCTGGTGTTTGATAATCTACTTGATTAGCCCTGATTTGTCAGCAAAACCAGGAGGTTTATCAAGTTTCCAGGATGCTTCTATTGGTGGCTTTCATTTAGCTTGATAGTTGTGAGTAGTGTATCCATGATGGTCTCCTTTGGGAAACCTTTATTAAACAGAATACAGCTGGAAATTGATTGAGCTCAGCCAGACAGTTATTGAAGGATCAAGAGCATTCAATAACCTATGGTATGTCTTGGAATGAATTTCTTCAAGTGACACCACCTGAAGAATGTCTGAACTGGGTTGGTAACTGAAAGCTTGCCAACTCATCTTGATACTGTAGGATTATTCAAGTAATAAGAATGCAGTTACTATTTCATAATAAACTTGCCATGCACATGATGGAAATTATTGCAATGATTGGTGGAACTAATTTGTTACATGCAATTATAATGGACAAAACTAGTCCATCATGCCATTAAAAGTGAACCGTTGTTTCTTAGCAATTCTCTCGAACTGAATTTTTTGTAGGATTCAAATATATGTTTTGGAGAACAGAATAATAGAATTGGAAAGAATCTTGGAGGCCTTCTAAGCCTCCTCCTGCTCTAGCAGGAGACCCTATACCATTCCGGACAAGTGGCTATCCAGTCTCTTTTTTAAAAGCCATTCCACTGGTTAATTGTTTTCAGTGTTAGGAAATTTCTCCTTAGTTCTAGGTTGCTTCTCTCCTTGATTAGTTTCCATCCATTGTTTCTTGCCTTGCCTTATGTTGCTTTGGAAAATAGGTTGACCCCCTCTTCTTTGTGGCAGCCCTTCAAATATTGAAACACTATCATCTCACCCCTAGTCCTTCTTTTTATTAGATTAGACAAACCCAATTCCTGCAGCCATTCTTACTCTGAACTAAATGTGTGTAAATATAAATTCTTTTTATCTCAGATTATTTAATAAAATGAGTGTTTTAGATGGGGAGATGTTAACAGTCAATTAATAATTCAATAAACTCTTGATTGTTGTATCAGACTTGAATGTAATATAAAAATGTGACTGCCTTGTCATCGTGCCTTGTATACCCTTCCTATAAATGGTAACTTGTATAAAAATATAACAACTACTGATTCAATATTGAAAATATTACACATGTTTGGGGAAGGGGTTGTACTCTCTTTAAAAAAAGCAGGTGTTTCTTAATGACTAAATAGCAGTGGCTGTAAGTCCCTTGGTCCAACTTATGTTTTTATACCAGCTGTTTTGAGACTGTGCTTATTCTCCTATGAGCTGTTCAGAGCATCCAGTAGTGGGAGGTGCTTCAGTCTCCACATTCATAGGCTGATTTGAAGAAACGCATCCTCTTCCCCACGTGACTTCTCCTCAGCTATTCCCAGTTGTTTGCTCAGCCTTGTGCGAGACAGGCACTGCTTTTCTATGTTTCCTTTGACCGAACAGGAATCTTAGCTTCATTCAACAAAGCAGGTTTGATTGCAATTCCAGTTTTTTTTTAATTTGCTTAGCCCTTCTTCCCAATTTCCTTAATTAGTTCTGAGAGTTCTGTTTAAGGGGAAGTTCCGTTGCGCCCCCCCCCCAAAAGTGGCGCGAGGCCTTTTGGAGCTGCATGCACCACTCCCACAGCCAGATTTTTTCTCTATGTTTTCTATAGAGATAGAAAAATCGCCCACATAGCATGAATAAAACGAGATGATACCTCCCGCCTATCCAACATTTGAAACCTGCCCTCATTAAGTAAATGCAGTACCTAATATGAAGAATGACACCAGACCCCACACCCACAAGTGCCCACAGATGCTACCTACCACACTTCCACGCAGAAAAAAGACTCCACACCCACAACAGAAGAGGAAGAACGACGACACGAAACCAGAACCATACTTGCAAGCTCACACTACCCAGCTTCAAACCCCCTTGACCCGATACAAAGGCAAACTGACACCCACCATGAAGATGTGGCACGACACGAACACGAAGCCAACAACAAAGATCCACAGCTCACCACTTCAAAAATCCCCAGCCAACTAAGCACTAACCTGAGCACAACCAGGCACAACCCCCAGCCAAGCAGAACACAACCCCCAGCCAATTCAGAGAACACAGCCACCCCCCTACAATCAGAACACAACAGACAAAATCCCCCTCACCACATTCAAGTCCCACGCCCCACTAACAGTTAAAAGGAAGAAGCAGCTGCAAGCTCACATGTACTCTTGAGAGCACAAGAGCTGAAAGAAACAAGCGCCTGAAGATATGAATGAGACTTCATCGAAAACGTTGCCCTAGATAGCTTCCATATTTTACGTGGGAGAAACTGAATAACCAAAGATCCACATACATAATAACCGCGAAAACCACAGAAAACAAATATAATTTATGTGTGTGTGTGTGTGTGTGTGTGTGTGCTGTCAGCTTTCCTTCAGTATTATCCCACGTCATTGTAGATGCTTTTAAAGTTGTAGCAACATTTTCAGCAGAATCTCATCTGCCATCATCAGGCTTCTGTATGCAGTTTGTGAATACAATTAATTATATAATATATATATATATATATAATACACAACACACAAGACATAAAAAGTAGATAATAAAAAAATAAAGGGGGCAAATAAGAACTTTAATCAGGCAATCTTCTTGACCTCAGATCGGACCCGGGGCGCACCAACCACCTTGTCGGTAGCGAGTTTATATTAAATTACTGTTATCTTCTAATTTAATCAAAATGGCATGATGGTCAGCACCTCTCAGGCCCTTGCTTGAAAGGCAAAAGCCAAATCAAAACACAGAGGAAACTCTAAAAGCCTCAGAAAAGGGATGCCTTAAGGCGTCATAAGGTCTTACAAAAGCAAAATAGAGCGCATATCTCGAGAGGCCACCATTGTCTCACAGGGTGTCTCCTCTCCAGGTACGTGCAGTTTCTTCACACCCTCTTCTCCTAGATCATCTTCCCTTTCATCCAGCACAGCTTGCTCCACATAGGACAACAGATTCAAGTGTCTGGAAACACGACCAGACAGGCTCCTGAAGCCAACATTCACTCCGCATAGCCGCTGGTTCTCGCCAGGGTGAACAGTTTCATTGAGGAGGTCCCAGAACAGGATGAAAAGCTCTGGATGGAGCTAGCTTACATTCGCCAGGGATTACAAGCGGGGCTGTAATGTCCAGACCTTTCCCTGTGGCTACCAACCAAGAGTCGCAACCGCTGAGGTACTGACTCAGGTCGCGAGCAACACCAGACCAGGTACGTTTATAGGGAGAGACCCCCCCCTCCAAGGTCAGCAGGAGGAAGGAGGAAGTAGATTCAAAATCTTTCAAATGGCCGAAGTCTGAATTAGGATCAGTGCACGATAGCGAGCCCCTTCAGAGGCAACCTTAGAAGGGGAATGTCTGAGGATTAAGGTCTTATTCCTGACCAGCCGTTTTTACAGGCTTATTCCGCCACCAGCTTTTCAAAATCTCTTTTTAAGGCAAAAGAACATTGGCAGCCTAACAAGCCAAAAACCAATCTGACAAACCCTATACCTTCAGGGGAGGGACCGAGAGGACATGATCTTCAACAACGGTAGATTGAAAGCAGAGATAATTCAGTTCACACCCATATTTCTGGACCTGGGTCAGAAGCATTGCGGCCTCTGCCAGCGGTATACCACCTCCCACACTGGACATGATAGGAAAAATATTTTCAAACTGCGAACAATGATTTTGCAAAAGTTAATACCTCTGAGGTAGACGAGCTATAGTGGCTTTAGCGTCACCTCTATTCCCAGTAGGCGCGGGGGCCTTGAATCGCAGAGGAAAAATGGGTCAAGCTAGCCCTACGCAGAGCTCATCAGTCGACACATTGCGGCTATCAGATCAGCCACATCCGCCTCCTTCTTCACCGGTCATCATCTGAAGATGGTTCGTCTTTTGAAGCAAACATCCTTCTTCGAACATAGGGTGCACTCAGATCACCAAACTTACTGCAGCTGCTGAATTTTTCTGCGAATGCCTACCTATCACGCAGTCATGTTTTTAGCAAGGGCCATACCCTCGCATTTCACAGGCGCGTTGCCTTGCTATGGTTAAGACACTGGCAAGCCGACTTCAAACACAAATCCAAGCTGGCCTCATCCCCCATTGTGGGAGATAGATTGTTTGGCTCTTCCCTGGATCCGCTGCTAAATTGAAACACACAACAAGAAGAAAATTCTCCCCTTCCCTTATTTTCGAAGTCAGATCTAGAAGCCCCCAGTCCTTTCGGAGGGGAATCTTTCGATCCTTCTATCAGTGGACCATTCTCTTCCGTATACCAGAGACAAAATGATTTTCATGTATTTCTATTATTTCCATGCGCCCACCTTCACACTAGATCTCCTCCAGTGGTTCCTGCTACCGTACCAGCGATCTGCCAAAGCAACTCCAAACACAAAGTCAGGGTTCTGACCTAAGGTTCTCATTATTCTCCTTTCGTGGTCCCAACCGGTATACAACAGAGGCTGTCTCTTCAAGGATCCACAAAGGCTACATACCATCAACCACATATGCCAGTCTGTTTGGATGGGGAGCTCACGTCCAGTCACTCACAACCGAAGGCCAATGGTCTGACATAGAACAGTCGTGCAGCATAAACTGGCTGGAACTTCGCGTAATAAACCTGGCCCTTTGCAACTTTTTCCCCCAGGTACATGCGTCAGGCACATACTGATACGGACAGACAATGTGAACAGCCAAAGCTCACATAAACAAGCAGAGAGCACACAATCGAAGCAGCTTAATGCGGGAAGCGGAGTGCCTGTGAACTGGGCGGAGAACAACATATTTCCATCAAAAACAGAACAAACATTTCAAGTCTGTCGAATACACAGGCGCAACTGGCTAAGCAGGGCCCACCATAGATCAATCGGAGTTGGCACCTCCACCCATATTCCTGTTTCAAGAAGCGGCACGGACATTTTGGTCAGTCCGTGGTGAGAATATTTGCTTCCCCTTTCAACACTGTCAGCCTCCAAAGATTTTGTTTTTCCAGGTACCCATGCCAGGGGGCGAGAATTCAACTCCCTATGCGTTGGCCCTTGGGGCTCGTGTATGCATTCACTCCAACTCCGCTGGTTCCCAAGGTCACCAGAAGTTACTAGACGAAGAGAGCCGGAATTACTTATAGTCGCGCCTTATTGGCCAGACGGGCCATGGTTCGCAGACTCCGGCAGGTCTCTCAGGAAGCCCCCCCCCCCGGAGAATCCCGCGTCAGATAGAATTCATGTACTTCAGGGGCCCTTCAACATCCGGCACCCTTCGAATGCTTACAATTGATCCCTCTGAGCAGTTGAGCGGAGGGGTTTGAAGAGTGAAAAGCTCTCCAACAGAGTTAGTCAAAACACTATCCGTAGCCGCCAGAACCGCCCCTCAACAATTTGCATTTGCAACACCACATGGTCCACTTTCTGCAATGGAAAGTTTCAAATTGATCGCTGCCTCTCCCTCTGTCGCTCAGATTCTAGAGTTTTTACAGGAAGGGGACTTGATAAGGGTTGTCACCAAATACATTAAAAAAGGCAAGGGGTGGCCTTGGCATCAATTCTCACTGCAGGGCCTCAGTTCTCTTTCACATCAATCCATGCATAAGGTCTTTCCTTCGAGGAGCACCATTTATGTTCTCCAGCAGTGTTACGTTATCCCACCTGGAGCTTAACAAGGTCCTTGTCGCTCTCACTAAAGCCCATGTCACACTGCAACCAATGGATGCAAAGCAGGATGTAAAACAGAGAGAAAGCGTTTGCCATCGTTGAAAAAGCGATGCATCTGTTGTGTACCTCACTGCATAGCCATGATTTCAATACTCTCTATCCGTACCAGCATCCATCTACTGTGATTTCATCCGCTCAAAAAGTTTTGAGCTGCATAAAACTTTTTGAGCGATGAAGTAATCCAACTGCCGTCCGTCTCTACTCCGCTACGGCATACAGGAACATCGTGAAACATCCGTCGTCATCCATTATATGTGTCCGTATATTCGCTAGGCATCCGTCTGCGCATTCCGCGCAACTCAATCCGCTCCTAGCGGAAAACGGAACACAGGGAGGAAGCGAAACGGACCGCAAGAAGTGGACACACAGCGTTAGTAGCACGGACGTAGAAAGGATGAAAAGATGCAGCTAACGCATCCGCGTCATCCCTATGTACCACTAACGCATCCACTCTTTCCGCTAACCGTCGCTTTGCCTATGCTCCCCAGAGCCCACACGAACGGCACCGCTTCACACATTCCAATACCGCACTTATCATCTATGAGGACTTCCGTATTGAAACAATCCGCTTTACATACCGCGCTAGAATCTCCCCCCAGTCCATTCTTTTTTCTCGTTCTCTTTATGCAAATTTTTGCCCCTTTTGAGACGGATAAGAACGGATGGAGCCACCCCCGGATTTTTTGGCCGCTTCCGCTGTGTCCTTTTACATACGTTTTGCATCCGTCAGGCGATGTGACCTAGCCTTAAGGTCCTTTCGAACCTTTGAAAATGTGACGTCTCCAATTTCTGACGTTACAAAAATAGTTTTCCTTGTAGCGATCACCTCCGCTTGTCGTATCACGGAAATTGCAGCCTTGTCTGTCAGACAAGATTTCTGCATTTTTCATGCTGATCGAGTAGTCCTTCGTCGCCCGATCCCACAATTTATGCCCAAGGTCAATTCGGCTTTTCATAGAGCACAAGAGCGTATTCTTGCAAATGTTTTTGCGCCAGACCAATCACAGGGGATGGAAAGACAATGGCATAAGCTTGCATGTGATGTGTGCCTGCAAATCTATATTCAAGCGTACAGAGGCTTTCAGGAAATCAGAGGCTTATTGTGTCCTTTCAGCCCAACACTCAGGGTTGCAAGGTCTCACCATCTATGATAGGCCGTTGGATACGGCGCCAACAGCAAAAACATATCAGACTCAATCTCTGCAGGTGCCTAGGGCATAACAGCTCATTTCAACAAGGAGCGCAGCAACTTGGCAACAGGGCCACACAGGCACCAATAAATGAAATCTGTCGGGCCGTGGCTTGGGCTTCCCCATCGCCCTTAACATTAGATATTATTAAAATTGATGTGTTTGCCTCTGCTGAGGCTTCCTTTGCAGAAGAGTTCTGCAACGGGTCCACAGGGACCAGGAGGAGATTCCAGACCAGAAGGAGTCTCTCCCGTAGACAGGCCACGCTTGGTATGTCCCACTACTGGATGCTCTGAACAGCTCATAGGAGAAAGGGCGTTGGTACTTACCTGACACGCTGTTCTCTTTGAGCTGTGAAGAGCATCCAGCCCCACCCTTTTTTCATCTGGTGGGGTCCTGTTTCGGCCAATGAACTTTTTAGAACACAAGGATGAGCGCGCTTATTTCTCTCGTCTTTCGCCAAAACTGGGGAACACTGAGGAGGAGTCATTGGAGGAGGAGGAGCATTCCATAAATCAAGCTCAGCCTATGAATGCGGAGACTGAAGCACCTCCCACTACTGGATGCTCTGAACAGCTCAAAGAGAACGGGCGTGTCAGGTTAGTACCAACGTCCTTTTTGACATGATTTCTTTCATATTCATTTTGGGGATAAATATATATATTAAATATTATTGCCACCATCCTCATATGATGGAAGTCTGTTCTTTTACAATTTTGTCTTTTTTTCACCTCCTGGTAGTGTTATATGCAGGGGAGGGGAGTGTAATGTAGTGTTGCTCATTTATTTAACAACCATTTCTAAATAGTTAAAAGTTTTAATAATAACCTGTGAACAAATAATATGGGATAGAAATTTAGAGCTATAGAAATAAGAAATTTAGTTATCTTTTCACAAAAGCGGTTGATGTCTTGGTCCTTTCCTTTCCTTTTTTTCCCCTAAATGTCCATTTTTTCTTTTTTCACACCTCCTCCTTTTCTCCTAGAACCATGCCCCAATTTCCATATTAGAAAGTGTCCAGATAACTCCTTATTCACTTTAGTAAAATGCAAGAATATTTGGCATAGTCTCTCACATACACATTTTACAAAGACAGTGGAAATGTAGAAAATAATAGAATAGTTATGTGGCAGAATGCTTTGTTTATGTATGTACATTGATTGTTCACCTATGAAAAGCGGAATCTTGCTTAGTCTGATTAAGTTTTGATTCTAAACTTAATATATAAGGGTGATGAATATAAAATACTGGTGTCGATCTCAAATCTCAAGGAGAACAGGTTTACATAAGGGTGATGAATATAAAATACTGGTATCTATCTCAATCTCAAGGAGAACAGGTTTAAAAATACAGTGTCATGGATGCTAGAAAGTTTCTTGAGAAAATCGTAATGCTATTTGTTGTAGTTAAGTGATTTTTTGTTTTGAAAATGTTAAGAGCCTTATCCCAGTACAGATTGTCATCATTTCCTCATTATGCAATTAGCTCTGCACATTATTTCATAGCA
Source organism: Laticauda laticaudata (assembly GCA_004320025.1). Taxonomy (NCBI): domain Eukaryota; kingdom Metazoa; phylum Chordata; class Lepidosauria; order Squamata; family Elapidae; genus Laticauda; species Laticauda laticaudata. The sequence continues at coordinate 50,324 of BHFT01019367.1, forward strand.
AATTCCATAGTTTGTTTCAAATATGAGTTTCTTATTCTTTACAGAAGATGTTTACTTTTAAAAATATCCTGTCATACAGGTCCTGAGTGGTAAACTCTTTTTGTTTCTTGCAATAAAATTGGTATGGATCACTAAAATCTTGAATCTTTAAGATACCTATGATGTTTATTGAAAATTAATATATAGTGGAGGCAATAAATTTCCATTTTTAATACTTTATTGTTCTGCTTCCAATTACTGTAACTCTTCATGCTCAAATATTATTCCTGGGGTAAAATATGGATCATTACTGAATATATATTTGTGCCTTTCATAGAAAGCATTATTTCTGGATTTCTCTCAATACCTTGCACTGTAAATGTGGTTACAGTAAAATTCAAGCAAAATTATATTTATGTATACTTTTAAACATATTTAAGACTACTAACAGAATGAATTGCACTGAACAAAATAATTATTGAAGTTTTGATAAAATTTCTGGCCACACATTTATTGAGGTCTCCGTTTTAAAGGTTTCTTTGCTTCCCTAATTGTCTAGCATATAGAAAGGGTAATAAAACATGTGAATCAAAACAAGCAAGTTATGTAGTCCACACTTGTATAATTAAGAGTTCAAGTATTTTTCTTCCTGCAACAGCTGTTCCATTTTCTGGATGCCCACATTTTCTCATAGTGATATCGATGTTTACTGCAATATAGACATTTAAATAACTACTTTCGAAGTTATCATGGTAAGAGTGTCACATGGCATGTCCTTGCAGTAGAAGTGAACAGTGTTAGTTACTGAGGTAAAAAGTGAGTGTTTATGTTTTCAAACTATTATTGGAAAGTCCCCCTGCATTTTGTTTTACATATTTTCTGGCTATATTAAAATGCCTCAATATGCAACATTTAAAGTTTATAATGCTTCTGACCGATCATCGAATTGGATGACAAAACTAGGAGCTGGACTTCTGCAAATTCTGGAAATCTATAGGCTCTCACACATTTACTTTAGCTTACAGCCATACTTCAATAAACCTTCATTTTCACCATTAAGTTCAGTATAATGGTGTGATGATATGAAGTATGACAACCTAGCTCTTAAATTGTGATTTGAAAAGAAGATCAAATATTATTCAGTGTGGATTTCCAGGAAAGAGTGAATATGAATCTACTTAAAATATGTTTAGGTATTTTTGTGGCTCATCTTCTTTTCTTTCAGATGCCATCTAAGAAAAGTCTAACCTTATTTTTTAAGCCAGTTGCTGATAAAACATCTATTACACAGAATTTAAACAATGGTAAAATCATTGAACTTTTATATACCACAAAGATCTGGCTTCTCTCCAGGTCTCCCTAAATTCTGTGGGCTAGAATTTTACCATTCTTCTGGTCCTTTTTGTTGGGCTACATCCTCAGAATAGGAGAGTATTATTTGATACCTAGAACATTGTTGTATGGTCTCCCAAAGGGTTCCATCTTATCCTTCAGGCTCTTTAACGTCTACATGAAGCTGTTGGAGTACTTTGGTAAACAGTACTATCAGTATGTTAATAACAGCAGCTCTATTGGGTTTCCCATTCAGTTCCAAGGAAGCTATTTGTCTCCCTTGAAAGTTGCCTTAGCTCATTTATGCATTAGAGAAGAGAGGACAAGTTTATATTAAATCTGAATGAGATGGAGGTTGACAAATAGAAAACTGAACTCAAAGATCAAGGATGGCTTATACTCGTCCTAAAAAAGCATAGTTCTTAGTGTGGAAGCACTTTTTAATTCTCAGCTGACACCAAACTCAAACTAGCAATAGCACTTAGACTTATATACCGCTTCACAGTGCTTTAAGCCAGTGGTCCCCAGCTTTTTTTGTACCAGGAACCGGTTTCACGATTATTCATTCTTCTATGGACCAGTACCTGAGTAATGCAAGACTCCACTGCCATCGGGACGGCTCTTCGTTAGAAGCCGCCCACCCCTTCGACGAAACTATAAGGCGCGAGGATTCCTTCAGCACCTAAACACCGCTTTCCAACCAAAAACCCGGAAGAAACCGAAAACCCGGAAGCACAGTCGAAAAAAGATGGTGGCACCCAAGCTTTGCGGCCTGGTACAAAATGATCCACAGACCGGTACCAGTCTGGGGACCGGTGGTTGGGGACCCCTGCTTTAAGCCCTATCTAAGCAGTTTACAGAGACAGCATATTGGCCCCAACAATCTGGGTCCTCATTTTACTGACCTCAAAAGTATGGTAAGCAGAGTTAACCTTGACCTGGTGAGATCAGGTCAAAAACTGCCAAATTGCAGGCAGGTGGCAGGCAGCAGAAGTAGCCACTCTAACCACTGTGCCACAGAAGAGATAGCTGTGGCAACTGTGACGTTGTCATGAATAATATATAAAAGTTGAATAGTTGTAGAGTATGTAGCAGACAAGTTAAATACTAAGTAAATGTTGCTAAGATAGATGAATAAAATAATTCCTATACTGAAAGATGTGTGCTGCTTGTCAGTGGCCAGTTTTCCTGATAGGAGGAGAGGGCAGCCTCAGGCATTGCACTTGGACTAGAGATGGCATTCTGTCAGGTATTTGGTTTGAAGGCCACTCTCGGGGTTTTGAAAATGTGGAAAGTACCAATAAAGGAGAATATTTGTAGCTCAGGGTTGAAATGAGGGGTCCTTGGTGTTCTCTGAGTTTGGTTGTTTTCTTGCACTAGGTAACATGATCTAGATAACGACCAAAGTAGGTAATATCATCAGTGCTAGTACCTTCTCCAGGCTTTTCAAAATAATTGATTTTAGTATGATTTTTCCATTAATTTTCATCTGCAGTTTAAAGCTATGTTTTCTTTTAAAATAATTACTTACCATCTTTAGTGCTCACCAGAACTGAAAGATAAGATGTTATTCCAATAAATAAATAGTTGTAGAGTTCTGTTCTCCATAATTTTGACAGATGGTTGAGTCTCTGGTGATTGCATGAACATTCAGTGTACTGTCTTTTTTTTTTTTCCCCAGAATCAAGTACTTAAATTCTTAGGTGGTGTTTTTTGGCTAATTGTTACTGTTTTTATATGTATTTTAGAAATAGCTCCGTTACAGTACCAAAGTAATAATGATATTAAAGTTGACAAGAGAATAGAAGTAGACATGATAAGATGGTTTACATTATTTCTTACAGAGGTTTATTTGCAACACAGTTAACATTTATCCATGCCTTGGACTCTCAAATCTAGTTTCAATGATTACATGGATATATCTGTATAGGTAATCCTCAACTTACAACCATTCATTTAGTGACCAGTCAAAGTTACAACAGCACTGCAAGCAATGATTTAAGACCATTGCACCATCCCCGTGGTCACATATCAAAATCTGGATGTCTGACAATTTATGAGGGCTCCTGGAGTCATGTGATCACCTTTTGCGACCTTCAGTGTCAGTGGGAAGCTAGGTTCAGTTAACAATCATTTTATTAACTTACCGTATATACTTACATATAAGCCGACTCTAAAACTCAAAAGAAAAATCAAATTAAGGGGTCGGCTTATACGCGCATAAATCTGATCTCACACAAATGAACTGACATGACGCCACTTCTCAGATCACGCAATATCATCTATATTACCATACAGTCTATACATATAGCACATTTTTTTTACTCTGGGCACCTCCATTTTGCTTTTTCTATCACCGGATCATAACACGCTGTGATTGGTTAGTCATTCACGTGACCGCTTTCGTGTTTGCAATCATCACGTGCAACTTTGTGTCCAGTTTCTTTGCGTTAGTAGTAGTAAAATTCAGAAAAATATACCCATGTCTGATGTTTAAAGAAAAAAGAATATCGTATGCCGCTTCTTTTAAACTAAAAGTAGTGAAGGCCGCAGAGGAAACAAGCAACCTTGAAGCAGCAAGAACCTTTGGAGTGGATGCGAGGCAATATTAGAAGATGGAGAAAGGATAGTACATTAGATTGCACCCCTAATTCAAAACGTACAAAAAGAGGGCCCAAAGCTGGGCAATTCCCTGAAATGGAAAAGGACATTCTTGAGTGGTTTGAGGCTCAAAGGCAGAATGGCTACCGTGTGTCTAGATTGGCCGTGTGCTTACAAGCATTGCAGATGGCCAGATCTGGAAAATACCAAGGTACCTCAACCTTCACTGCTTCCCTGGGCTTGTGTATAAGGTTTTTGAAGAGAAATGGGATATCACTAAGACAAAAACAAAACTAGCCCAAAAGCTACCATCAGAATTTGAGGAAAAGGTGATGAACTTCCAACGTTTTTGTGATAAATAAACAAAAGACTGGTGATTTTCCTCTCAGCAGGATTGGCAATATGGACGAGACCCCTATGTGTTTTGACATGCCAAGCACTAAAACATTGAACCAAAAAGGTGACAAAACAGTTCTTATTAAGACAACAGGGCATCAAAAAAACCCATTTTTTGTGGTGCTGAGTGGTGCTGAGTTGCACTGCAGATGGGGTGAAGTACCCCCAATGGTAATCTTTAAACGAAAAACCCTTCCAAGGACAAATTTCCCAGTGGTGTAGTCATCCATCAGCATCCAAAAGGATGGATGGATGAAGAAGGCGTAATCAAATGGATAAATCAAGTGTGGGTGCGCAGAAATGGAGGTCTTCTCAAGAAACACTCCATGCTAGTCTGGGACCAATTCAGAGCTCACCTAACCGAAAAGGTAAAAAGGAGTCTAAAGGAGTCAAACACCGTTCAGGCAGTCATACCAGGAGGGTTGACTGGAATGCTACAACCCCTAGATATCAGCCTGAACAGACCCTTCAAGACACACATGCGAACCTGTGGACACAGTGGATGGCAGATGGCAAGGCTGAACTAACAGCCAAAGGAAACTTCAAACGCCCTCCTTTGCCCACAGTTGTGTCTTGGGTGAAGACTGCATGGGATATGATTTTCCAAGAAATGGTACAGAAATCCTTTTTAAAATGTTGCATTAGCAACAAATTAGATGGCACTGAAGATGATGCTGTATGGCAGGAGGATAGCAATGAAACTGAAAAATGAAGACAATGATGAAGTGGCAAAAAATGGAAATGAAGATCAAGATGAAGAAATGTGGGATGAAGATAGTGTCAAATATACATTGGAGGACTAGAAACATCTCTTTGGGGAATCTGAGGACGAGGTGATGGTGAGGATGAATTTGAAGGATTCTGAGACACTGTTTAATTTGTGAAAATAAATAAAAGTAAAACACAACAATAATGGCTTTTATTCTCATTTATTCTCTTCTGCAAGCTTTAAATAAATTTAATAAATTTAAAACAACAATAATGACTTTTATTCTCATTTATGCTCTTCTGCAAGCTTTTGCTACGATAAGTGCATATATTACCATTATATAACTTCAGATTCTTTACATACCAGGTAATTAACTTAATATTGTTTCCTACACAAATGCTTTGATAATGAACCTTCATCAGTGCATTGCATATTGATACTCTTTGTTTATTAGCTCAAACAACACACCATGGTATTGGGGGTCGGATTTATTGCGAGTTTTTGAAAAATTCCTCATTTTGGGGCAGTTTTTTAAGGGTCGCTTCTACGCTTTGGCTTATATGCAAGTATATATGGTAATAACTACAGTGGTTCACTTAACAACTATGGCAAGAAAGTTATGTAATGGGGAAATTTAACAAGCGTCTTGTTTAGGTTCAGAAATTTTGGGTTCAATTGTGGTTGTATGTCAAGGACTACCTCTATAGTTTTCTTGGCGACAGGGAAATAATTGGCCAAAGTTACTTTCTGGGGTTTTTGTTTTTTTGTTTGTTTGTTTTATTTTTACTTCTTCCTATAACCTTCCAATAATTACTCATGCTCTTGATCTTCTGTGCCACACATTTGCATTGTGCACTTTTATGAGCAGGCATTGAGTCTTGCTCTCAACCACTAAATATATTACTGGTTTTGTTGTGTGCTATACATGTGAAGTTTGAGAGATAGAAAATTATTGAGCAGTTGTTTTAACTTGGATTATATATGTAGTGACTAGGCATAGGTGCACACACATCCTAGCTAACAACATTAGTAAGTGAATTGGTTGTCATCATATATTTGAGATATTAAGTTTAAAACTTTTAAATATATTTTATTAAGAATACTGAAATATTTCTCATTTTTTTTCTAGGTGTGGAATATTAAACAGATGATTAAGTTAACTCAAGAACATATAGAAGCTCTGCTAGACAAATTTGGAGGAGAACACAATCCACCCTCAATTTATTTGGAGGCAAGTACTAAGTTGGAAATCATTATTGTTGCTATTATTACCTAGATTTTCTGCTTATTAAAAAATTTCAGAGTACTTATAAGTTTATATTGTTAAAGGAGGCGGGTATGCATGACTGATAAAGCAGAGACAAAGCCTAAAAACAGGGTCTTCAAACTTGGCAAGTTTAATCCCAAAATTCCTGAGCTAACATGACTGGAGGAAGAATTCTGGGAGTTGAAGTTCACAAGTCTTAAAGCTATCAAGTCTGAAGACCTCTGGTTTAAGGTTTAGCAAGAGACTTTCACAAACCAAAGGATATAAGAAAAGATTCAATTATGAATCAGGTTTGAGTTAGTCTAAATCTCTGAGGCTAATCACGGGATAATTCTTTGTTATCATAGGGGCTAATTCTTTCCTACTGTCTAGTGAATTCTGACCATTTACAGGTTTTGGGCAATTTCCCATGTTTATTCTTCCTGTGAAATGGCATTCAAGGGATTTAAATGTTGAAATGAGTGTGTAGAATGAACGATGAAAGAAAAATAGGACAGAAAATGAAGGCAGTAAGAATTGTACAAGTTGGAATTAAAAGGAAGGATAGAGAGAAAGTTAAATGGTATAAAACCATTTCTATAGGTGGGGGAATAGGATAATAAGAACAACATTTAAAAATGGTTAAAAAAAAAAAAGAACTGGTGAGTGATGTGATTTGGGGTTGACATGGAGTTGTCCTTCCATAACAGCAAAGATTGACAAGGGCACAGAAGTAGAAATAACTATTGCCTTTGGCCAGTATCTTTTAGGAACTATAAGATAAAGTGGCAGCTGCCATTTGTGGCTGAATAGCTGCTGTTTTATCTCATCTGCTGGAGAAGGGAGGCCATGGACTGGAGAGTCTTGTGAAAAGCAGTAACAGAAGTAGAAGCGAGTTAGAAAAACAAAGGTGATTGACGTGGCAGATATAGTTGACCTGGGATGTATGTAAAAACAATGGAGGTGTGCTAGCTGGAAAACTTTGTGCCTGCAAAGTTATCTCAAACCTGATCTATAGGTTGTGCATAGAGACCATAAACAGAACATCCAATCTGTTGGCCAAAAGATCTGTTCAGAAGCAAAAACAAACTGGATACAGTGTAAAAACACTGAGTGAGAATGGATTCTTGGACTGTGACAATAGGGGGAGGAACCTCCAAATGAGGAGCATGGAGGATTTTTTTAAATAATGAAATTGAAAATGCAGTTGTTGAAATTGAATAAAGGTAATACTTATATATTGTATGACTGGGAACTCAGAGAATTGTTGGGTTTGATGGGTTCAGTAGAGTAGCAAAGTTGGTCCACATACTATGATCTGATGAGCATACAAATGCAGAGAGATCCAAGTACAAGAGGGATGGGACTGGAAACCACATTGATTCAATATTGTACAAAGGAAACTATGGCTGACAGAACGACCATGTTTCTCATATAATAAGGCCGGGTCTTTTTTTTTTTTTTTTGGAGGCCCTGAAAAAAATGGCTGCGCTGTCTATTTCGGGGGGTTGACTAATTTCCCGCCCTCTGCATCGGCTGGGCGGCGACGCTTGGGCTGTTGACCTCCAGCGGGTTGCGGTGGGGCACTTTGTATCGGGAGACTATCCGCCATCGTCTGCTTCTCCTCTTCTCTCCATTGCTGCTGACGGCGTTTGGCAGCCACACCCGCTGCATTTGGTGCAAGCCATGCAGGGCCAGCCAGGGCTTCCCTGCAACTCGGAGCCCAGTTGGAAACACTCGGGCTTTCAGGCACTTCCTGTCACCGCCTCCTGCCGGATCGTTCGAAGCAAAGCCCATTCTTTTAACAAACGACACCTACTACCGCGTACGGCAAAGGTCTCCCCGTGCCCAAGAGGGCAGCCCAAACCCCAGCATGGGGAGGCGAACTATTCCCAGGGCTGCAACCACAGGATCTCCACCCCGGAGAAGCTGCCCAGCTGCCATTCCCTGCCTGGCACTGGGCAGAGCTGTGAAAAGCTTCGCTGGGTCGCCGAGCGCCAGCAATGACAGACAGGTCCTCCAGGGCAGAGCTGTGGCCAAGCGGCAGGCGAGTGCCTCCTCACTGGGCCCTCCAATCATACCCGCCAGGGCCGCGCCCGCGTGCACGCTCGCGGTCAGCCCGCGCTCCTTTCGCTTGGCAGGGCAGGCACACCACCCGCGGGCTCCACTTTCCCAGGTCTGCCCCGCACTGCCCAGCTCTGCCAACCCTGTTGGGATTAGCAGAGGGCCCTGGCGGGAGCGCACTCGGCTTATTGCCTTGGCCAGAGCTCTGCTGCTAGGCAGGAGGGCCTTGCCTGTCAGCTGCGCTGGCGTGGCTCCAGGTGAAGCTCTTCGCGCTCTGCCCAGCCAGCAGAGATGGCAGCTGGGCGCTTCTCCAGGATGGGCCCGCATCCTGTGCTGCAGCCCTGGGAGATTTTGCTTCCCCTATGTGGGCTGGTTCTGCCCTCTTCGGGTAGGGGAGGCTTTGTTGTACCAGTAGCAGGCATCATTTTTAAAAGAATGTGCTTTGCCTTCGAAACGATGCCCAGGCAAGGCTGACGGACAGGAGCCGCTTGAACCAAAGTGTCCCCACTGGGCTTTGTCAGGAGGAGCCCTGGCCTGGGCCAACGCGTGGCTGCCGCCAAATGCTGGCATGGTTGGCCAAAAATGCTGCAGGCCTGTGCAAATGCCACTGCAGGTCCCAGCGATGGGAGAGGAGAGGCGCAGCGATGGGTACGGTGAGGTGTGTTCCCGAGTACGGAGGGAGTGCCACACCAACGCTGTAGGTCAATGCAGGCAGCACCATATTCATGGGTGTGCAACAAAGTACTTCCTAATGGCAAAAGCCCTCCCACCATCTATTCCCCCCCATTTGCGAATGTTTTAATATTAGGCCTTAAATTTGGGGAGAGGGGCTTTAATTTCATTTCATGCCTATAAAACATGCTGGGACTTCCTCTTGGGGGAGGCCGTATTGTTGGAGAAACACGGTAGGATAACACCAGAGTTTCAGGCTGCTGCTGAAATGCAAGTTAAGATGGCATCCAGTCATGATCTAATGTTGGATAAATTTATATGTATTATTGAGGCTTGGCTTCATAGCAATAGGGATATGCCCTGTCATAGATTTGCCTTCCTGGGTTTTAGGTCCTGCAGCAGCCACAATGCTAAGATTTGGAAAAGTATTGCTGTGATCATTCAGACGACTTTAGCAGTGAGTGAGAGCACACTTCTGGCAATAACTGGATGTGAGTGTCTGTACATGATGTTAAGCCAGGGCTTAGCCTTCTGTACATGTTCTGACCACTCTGCTATCTAGCAATTGTCCTTCAGAAGCTTTTAGACTTTCTTCCTGGACTGATGCTGAGGTCACTTGATGTTTTGGGGGGACTTCAGCCTCCATACTTTAGATACGGAGTTTGGATTGGCTTGAGAGTGGCAACCATGAACTTGTCCTGGTAATCTTAGTTCCAGCTCACAAAGGTAGATACATACTTTAATTAGTTTTTGCTCCAGGGCAGATGAAACTGCGTAAAACATCATTACTGATCTGGTAGTAACACCAGTTGAATCCCACCCCTGGGCCAGGCTGCACATTTTGAACATCCTGGATATTTGTGAGAGCAGTGGACCTATTAAGGTTATTTGTCTCAAAATCTTGATGGATGCTGAGAGTTTTCTGAAGGTTATGATGTTAATGCTAGATGTGCTTCTGACAATCCTCCAATCATGGTTCAAAGATCTAAAATATACATTCTTTCCTCCAGTTATCATATGATAATGCTCTTTTGTGCTTGTTAACTCTATCATCTGAATTGGTAAACCATGATAGAATATTTCAGACTCTGATTTTGTTTCTGGTTTTGAAGATAAATTGTTGATGTGGATATTGCCTTTCAGCAAAATCCATAGTTTCTGCAAAGGAGAAAGAAGAAATGCCTGGAGCACTAGTAGGGGAAGATGAAGAGTGAATCTGATTGAGCATGAGTAAGAACTTATATTAGGGCTTACATTGTGGCAGTAAAGGCAGAAAAATTGTGTTTTCTTTGCCCTTATTGTTTTTGCTGGTAGCTGCGCAGCAACCCAGTTCAGGGAGAACAAATCCCTGCTGAGGAGGGACAGATTGCAGAGCATATGCAGGGTTATTGTGAGGAATATTTTTGCTATTTGGTAGATAAAATTGCTTGGATTCACTCAGAGTTGGATTCTGACTGGACAGTGCCCAAAACAAGAGAGCAAGTTTTATTCTGTGACTCTCAAGGAAATGGACAGGAGTTTTCAGTCTGTCAGCTAAGCCAACTGCTTGTTAGATCCAGGCTCCTAGATAAACTACACAGGAACTATGATTAGATGAACTAATTCTACTTTATTGTATAGCTACATAACAGAATCCTGCAAGTTTAAAGGTGCAAACAACCATTTTGAACCTCCTGCTTAATTAGGGCAGATTTTTCCTAAGTTTCTTCCTCTGACCCTTAAATCACTAGGGTTTCTGGCTCCTTTGTCTGGTTGTTTCCTAGGCAACATCTCTTCCCCTCATCCCTCAAGGTATCCACACATTTCAATTCGCTATTGTAGTCTGGTCCATGTGGTGATATCAGCTTCTTCGAGGAAGATGGTGATCTCCTCAGCGTTGAAGGAAGCTATGGTGCATTTTGGTAGAGAGTAAGAAAGATGACCTTGAGAGAATTATGCAACAACTGTTATCTAAGTGAAGAAGGCTAAAACATTCTTTAAGTCCTGGGTGGGGAGAGAGGCAGCAGGGCAAGATTTTTATTCAGAAGTTTGTCTAACAAATGCCTCCTTGATTTCTTGCCAAAGACCCCTGGGGATCTCCCTATCAAGGAAGCACAAAAAAATCTAAATTATTTTCCAAATATTGTAAATATTTGCAATTTTTTTTAAAAAAATCTCAACTCTTTTCATTGTGTTTTTTATGAAAAATAATTACTTGATATTTTTATATGATTCAATAAATATTCTACAGATAATATCCGTTTGAATTTTTAATATGGTACTGTAAATATTGATAAATGTAGCCCATGCAAACAAGAGCTCTGTAGGGTCCTCAGTAATTTTTAGAAATTAATTAGGGTCCAGAGAAGACTTTCAGAAACACTGCACATGGGTATAAGTAGGAAAGTAGATAAGGCACAATCAGACTAAGTGGCTATGTCTATCTGAGCCCTTAAACCCAGGGGCACTCCATTGATTATTCTCAATGGGGTATCAGCCTTATGAAATAGACCAGAAAGAAACATGACCAGATGAGCTAATTTGACTTTATTGTAAGATTATATTTATAGAATCTTGTAAGTCTGAAAATACTTCCTTCCCCCGTCCTCTTTATAGCCCAGATAGCTATAGCACTTAGATATCTTTATAGCCCTCTCTAAGCAGTTTACAGAGGCAGCATATTTCTCTCAACAATCTAGGTCCTCATTTTACTGTCCTTGGTAGGATGGAAGGTGAGTCAACCTTGAGCCAGTCAGGATCAAAATGCTGAACTTCTGGTAGTTGGCAGAATTAGTCTGCAATACTGCATTCTAACCACTGTGCCATCACTAGGGAAGGTCGCTTTTGAGCCTCTTGCTCCACTCACATTCCTGATGTGGGCTAAGCTGCCTTTTATCTTGTCTTTCAAAGTCATTCCAACAGACCATTACAGGGCACACTTCCACATTTGAGACATGTGCAATCTGGGGTTCCTCTTGGATCCTCAGTTCCTACTTATAGAGCAGGTAGCAGCTGTGCCCAAGATGATTTGCACAGACCCAGGTAGTATACATATTACCCTAATCACCACACAATTGGATTACGGCCATGCGCTCTACTTGGGACTGCCCTTGAAGATCATTTGGATACTACGCTAGGCCAAAAATGTGGCAATGTGGGAAATGTTGGAGACACCCCACTGTTTCATGAGTTATATTGGCTAGCAGTTTGCTTCTTGGATGTAATTCAGATTTATCACCTTTAACACTCTTCATGGCAAAGGATCTTGCTATCTGAGGGATAGCAGTTCTGAGGGATATTTATCTGCAGTTTTCTCTGCCTTTCAGGTAAGGTCAAACAGGATGAATAATTGGCCCCATCAATTAAGGCATATCATTTTGCCAGACCGGAAAGCATGCCTGCTATGTTGCAATTCTTGCTCTCCAGAACGATCTTACCCCAGAAATTAATGTGGTTTCCCCCTCTAATGTTGTTGAAGAAATCTCCCCAGGCCTTGGGAATAAGATGAATGTGGAGCCTGGTTTGTATTGCTTTGGGAATTTCAATCTTCTGATTGGTGTATTCTTATATGTTGCTTGTAAGTTAGTTGTTGTTACAGACAATTAGGAATTGGGTGGAAAAAGAACGTTTATTGGGAAAACAGGATATGAGTTGGTAGCTATTCACAATGTTTTAGGCAGCAGAAAATGAAAATTATCAGTCATTTACCTGTCTATCTGTGGGGTGTGTTTGACTTGAATCCAAAATATATATATTTAAAAATACAGTCTGTATATATCCCCCAAATATTTGTTGGCATAAATCAGGGCCTTTGCAGCAGGAATCAACTTTCAGTGCCTAGGAAAGACTGCCGTAAAATAGCTACAAATCTTTTAATTGTTTATGCCCCTATTGGTGTCTGACAGTTGGTGACATAGCCCACATATCAGTCTCTTCATTCTAGCAGGAAATGCTTAGAAGAAGCTTTTAGTAGTGTGTGGATTTGAGGGACTTAGAAGGGTGCAAGTATTACTGGCGCAAAAAAAATATTGATTCAGATTCTGTATGTTGGAAATATTAAAGACTATAGATTACATAGAAAAATATCAAACTACAAATGTTTGGTTATAAAATGAGTGAATATTCGTTTAATGTTTGTGTTAAAACTTTATCTGCCTGACAATTGAAAGAATACTATTATTCTTTCCTTGTACAACGGGCAGTAAAGGCAAAAAATAATTTGTTAAGCATGCTTGAGAAGGATGTTTGGTAGCACCTCATTGAATGTGCATAAAAAGTGACAATAAAGTTTGTTTGGTATAGATTTATGTTAGGCAGAAAATTAGGTTTTTGGCCTGCATTGGTTATTAATAAATGTATGCATAGAAAAAGAAAAGTAAGACAAAGCATGTAATAAAATGAATAGGTTGGATTAGGGACCTTTTTGTATAAAATTTGGAATAAATAGTTGATTTAGAATAATTATGTTAAGAGCAAATAAAGAAGGTAAATGGATGCTTAATAATGGTTAGTTGAATGCATCAGCACTGAGCACTAAGACAAGGATTTGTAAAGCTGGTAGTGACCTTATAATTTGTTGGTTGGGAATATAAATGTGTATGTACTTGCAAGCAGCATTCAAACAATGCTGAGTTGTAGGCTGAAAGCCCAAATGGTTTATTTTGTGTGATATATAATGTGGCAAAGAATATGAACAAATATGATATCCTAAAACAATTGTGTTTGGAAGACAAAATTGAGTTTTACATGAATGGTGAAAAGCTAGAACATTAGATGAATTTTTAGTACAGATAAGTACATTCATGAATTAATTCTGATATGCAAATAATTCTAGAATAGTAGTGGGTTATATACAGTGGTGGGATTCAGCCAGTTCGCACCAGTTCAGGATAACCGGTTGTTAACTTTCTGAGCAGTTTGGTGAACTGGTTGTTGGAAGAAAACATTAGGGCAGAGAACTGGTTGTTAAATTGTTTGAATCCCACCGCTGGTTTATATATAGTCTACAGTAAAAAAAAAATTTTTTTCTGAAGTAAAAATAGTTGTATGTAAGAATAGGTTTCTGCCCATTTTATAATATAGATAAGAATATAATCGGGGAAAAAACAAAGTAAATTGAATACAATGGAAATTATTTAAGAAATTGAACAAACATTTAAGAAATTAAACAAAAAGAATAAAACCAAGAAAGAATGGGTGCTCAGTAAATTTATATTAAATATAAATTACTAATATGANAGGTTGGATGAATTTAATGAGATCTTCAAAAAGTGAGAAATTAAAGTTTTTTTTAAAAGGTAGTATGAATCAGCATATGTACCTTGACTATTTGGCAATGTTGGAAAAATATGAAGAAGTTTAGTAACTGGTGCTAGTATAAAGTAAATGTAATTGTAGAATTTCTTTTCTTGAATCTGTATTTCTTATTTCTCCCCCTCCCTCCCTCTCTCCCCTTCTCTCTCCCTCTATGTAAAACATTATATGTTGTCTGGTGTACAAAAGAGTAGGTTTAGGTTGGTCCATTAAAAACTCATAAAGTTTAGTCTGTGTACAAAATAAAATAGGATGTAGGAGTCACTAAATTGTGATAACTCTTTTAATATTAGGGAAATTTTGTTTTTGAGTTCCCCGCTCCCCCTTTTGTTATGTGGATATCAATGACTGCAGTGGCTAAGAGAAGTAGAGAAGGTGCTAGAAGATGGTCTGCTGTGATAAGCCGTATTGTGGACTGCATCTTCATTGCTTGTAGATGCTTAGTTTTACCCAGTTAAGAATTCCATATACACTACTTGTTTTTTTCACAGGGCTCATTGTTCCTTATTTAGCACCAAAGTTCTAGGCAAATTAATTTTCCATATCTGCATAATTATTTGCTAGATTGCACATTGGTGTCGCAATCCAGATTTTCCCTAGTTGATGCACTGTATTTATATAGGACTTTATATTTCTATTATGAACTATTTAAGCTCAGACATTTTCTCCTACCCTCCATGCACCCAGCTTTCCAAGCAGATTAGAAGTTTCCAAACCATAATATGCTATTTGCAATTTCCAGTTGTAGAAAGGTGCATGTGATTACCTGAGCCAGCGGTGTACTGTAGCTGCCAAAAAAGCCAATATAGTCCTAAGCTGCATGAACAGGATAGATAAAATCATGATCACATTTTTTGATTTCTGGACATTTAGGTTCCATGAATAACATTTCTCTTTTTTTCCTATCCTAAAATAAAACAAAAAAAATAGCAATATCTGGTGTTCTTTACTAATCTTGTTATTTTGTCACCATAGAATATAATGCAGTTCATGTATGATTGCTCATAAAATCATTTTAATATAACATTAATATTGATTAACCAATTTGAAAGTGTGCTTGGGTATTTTTGAAGCAAACTATGAGATTAGAAATCAGTTATAGTTTATATAGAAAATGCATCGATGTGGTCAATGAAAGGGTTAATACCCTTTCATTGGTATTATTGGTATACCCTTATATTGGTATTATATATTCATTGGTATACCCTTATATTGGTATTCAATGAAAGGGTTAATACCCTTCAAAACCCTTGTATTTCTATTAAAAATAGAGTTGTTTTTTTTAAAGAATCAAGATCACATGAAGTGTTAATACCACTTTATAAGGCCTTGGTAAGGCCACACTTGGAACCCTGCATTCAATTTTGGTCACACAATCTAAAAAAGATGTTGAGACTCTAGAAAGAGTACAGAGAAGAGCAACCAAGGTGATTAGGGGACTGGAGACAAAAACATGAAGAACAGTTGCAGGAACTGGGTATGTCGGGTCTAATGAAAAGAAGGACTAGGGGAGACATTAGCAGTGCTCCAATATCTCAGGGGCTGCCCCAAAGAAAAGGGAGTCAAGCTATTCTCCAAAGCACCTGAGGGCAGGACCAGAAGCAACGGATGGAAACTAATCAAGGAGAAAAGCAACTTAGAAGTAAGGAGAAATTTCCTAACAGTGAGGACAATTAATCAGTGGAACAACTTGCCACCAGAAGTTGTGAATGCTTCAACACTGGAAGTTTTTAAAAAGATGTTAGACAATCATTTGTTTGAAGTGGTTTAGGTATCCTGCCTAGGCAGGGGGTTGGACTAGAAGACCTTCAAAGTCCCTTCCCACTTTGTTATTCTGTTCTATTCTAAACCAGAGTTTTGCTTTGCTTTTGTTGTGGCTCAGCCAAATACGCTCTCACACCCTTCTGCCTTATTTTTGCTCCCCAGATTGTTTGTGAGAATAAAATGCCCCCGAAGGAGAAGGCGATAATACTCTCCTTAAATGAATCACGGCCTTGTGTAAGTATCTCCTCAAAGCACTTGGATTATAGCTAAATCTTCTATAAAAGCTCCTGGGCCATCTGCACTTATTTTCACCAGCACAACTAAGTGTGCAGCTTACACCATTTCTCCTATGTCAGCATTATTTTATAATTGGGGCGTGCATGATCCTGAATGTGGTATAGTTTGTGCAATGGGCATACTATAGGGAGCAAACCCAGAGTGCCTTCTAATGCACCAGGGTTCTTCTTACCCCCATCTGACTTTTTTTTTTAAAAAAAATGGAAAATATTAAAGTTGGCAGCCTACACCGTGTGTTAGTTTGGGACAATGGTTTGGAGTTTCTTTACAATAGTTTTGTTGTCAAGATTACACTATATGAAAGGAAGATGGTTAAATTGGTTGTTTTATTCAAAGGGGAGAATATATTTCATTATGTTTTTGATTTGGATATCATTTTCAGATTTTGGGCTTGTGATGAAAACAAATGAAACTTCAACTTTGGATCTGATGGTTAGATAGATTTGTTGTTATAGAAATAACTAGTTATATACTTAATGTGTAAAAGTAAAAAGCTTAGGTTGTAATATTGTTATCTTGCACTGGTGCTAAAAAGAGTCAGAAGTCAATGTTTTTTTTTCTTTCTTCCCTTGTACATATTTCCTTGCCCCCTCTCTTTCTCCTTCCCTTCTTCTCCTATTTTTAACTTTTCTTTGTATTTTATATATTGACAAAACAATAAAAGTCATATTTGCAAAAGAGATTACACTATATAGATCAAACCAATACAAGTACACCACCAGACTTGAGATTCTAGGCTTCGGCAACCTTGAACTACGCCGGCTAAGATTGGATTTAAGCATAGTACATAAAATCATGTTACAATGTCTTACCAGTTAATGAATATTTCAGCTTCAATCTCAACAACACAAAAGCACACAACAGATATAAACTTAATGTAAACCACTCCAGACTTGATTGCAGGAAGTAGGATTTCAGCAACAGAGTGGTCAATGTCTGGAACTCACTACCTGATTCTGTTGTCACCTGTTCAAACCCCCATTCCTTTACCCTCAAACTAACCTCTGTCGACCTCACCCCATTCCTAAGAGGTCTGTAAGGGGGAGTGCATAAGGGCACCATCATGACTACGGTCCCTGTCCGATTGTCCCCAATTATTCATTCCTATTTCATGTATTTAAACTTATGTTTATTCTAATTTCTATTATATTGTAAGCATTTGACAAAATAAAATAAATAAAACAAATAAAGTACATATGATAGGAATACATTAAGGAAAAGAGGAGGAGACCAGAAAATGTTAAAAGTGCATGCAAAAAAAAGAAAAATGGAAAAAATACACTTTTATTTTAAGAAAATGTCAATTCTTCGGTGCTCAGCCTTCCTTATGGTCCAATTCTCACAGCCATACGTTCCTGCTAGGAATTTGACTTTATGGGTTTTTACCGGCAAGGTGATATCTTTGTTTTTTAATATGCCGTCTTGGTTTGCCATCGCTTTCCTCCTGATAAGCCGGTTGTTCTGACCCAAGCTTTGTTCAATTTAAGAAAACATACACTGTGTGTAAAAACAAACCTTTTTTAATGTGACGCTGGGAATTATCTGCATTCCCAGCCAAAACTCATTAAACACAATTGTCTGAGATAAGAGCATGCCTTTCAGGGTTGTAAAAGGCTGCCAAGAAACAGACATCCACTTAATGAGCAGATAATCCGACAGAAGTTCCAGTAAAGACAAACCAGAGTCCGCAGGGCTGTGATGAGGAATCAGAATCGAATGAATTTCTTTGCGTCCTGCAAAGAGCGCATCACCAAGGGCTGGCTTTTATCCCTTATGGGAGGGGCAATCACCTCCCAGCCTTACTCCCGAGTCGTCCTTGCTGATTCAGCTGCTCTCTCTCCCTTCTAGCAGCTCTGCGCACATGCACACTGGGAACAGGCTCCCCAGGGTCCTCTGCCTCGCTGCTTCCAGACTCCAAAGGCCCCAAAGGCAGCATCCCACTCCCAGATGGTCTTGGCCCTATCCCTGCATTGGATGCAAGACTCTCGTCCAAGTCCTCGCCAGACTCCCTGACTGGTTCCCTTTTGTCCTCACTGTCAGATATCTCTGCCGGCTGCTGGTGAACCACAACACTGGTGTCTTTCCATTTCATGGCTGCATTTGCCAATCTTGGAGCCCCCCTAAAATAAAATCTGTCACTGCTTCCATATCTTCCCCTTCTATTTGCCAGGAAGTTAACGGGACCAGATGTCATGATCTTACTTTTTTTTAATGTTGAGTTTCAAGCCAACTTTTGCCCACGTCTCTTTCACTATCATCAAGAGGGTCTTTAGTTAGGTATGTCTTATTTGGATATTTTAAACTAGACATTGGGTGTGTCTAGTTTAATGAAAAGAAGTACTAGGGGGGACATGATAGCAGTGTTCCAATATTTGAGGGGCTGCCCAAAGAAGAGGGAGTCAAGCTATTGTCCAAGGCACCTGAGGGCAGGACAAGAAGCAATGGGTGGAAACTAACCGAAGAGAGAAGCAACTTAGAAGTAAGGAGAAATTTCCTGACATTGGGAATAATTAACCAGTAGAACAACTTGCCTCCAGAAGTTGCTCCATCACTGGTGGTTTTTAAGAAGAGATTGGAGAACTATTTGTCTGAAATGATATAGAGTCTCTTGTTTGAGCAGGGAGTTGGACTAGAAAGCCTTCAAGGGTCCCTTCCAATGTTATTATTCTGTTTGTTCCTTTTCATTTTCTGCCATTTCTTCCTATTAACCAGCAACTGTCCAATAAGAAATAATAACGTAACTTTTGCAAACTGCATTTGAATCCTTCCTATTATATTTATACCGTCATTTCTATTTAAGCATATTCCCTCTTTTCCTTTTCTTCATATAAGCAATTCTTAAGACATCATTGTTGAGTCAGTCCAAAAAAAACCCCCACTGAATTTTATAAAAAATAGCAACCCATTATTTTAACCATTGTTCTGTCTTCTTTCTCTTTATGATCCTTAAATTCCTTTTTAAAAATTCTGTCTCGCTTCTCACGCTCTCTTGTGTCTCTTCTCTCAAAATTCTTGGTATCTTTGTCAAGAATCTTTTCTTATCCCATTGTGGCTGATTTCAGGAAATCTCTTTTGTACTTCCAGTGTTAAAAATAAACAGGCCACATCAGTTTTCTGGTTTATTATTGGCACATCTTTTTTAATTATTAAATCCTCATCCAGTGCAGTTTGTAAAGTCCTTATTTCCATCCCTGTTCTTGGAACTCATTTTTGAAACCACACCCTCATTTTTTTTTTCAGGGGAGCTTGTTTCTTTCTGTTCTATGACACTTTCTGACTCTTCTTCAAATAGCATTTAAAACTTCCTCTCCTTTTAAGGTAACTCTCTGCCCCCTAGTGTCAACCTTCAAAGTCGTCTTATCAGTTGATTCACAGTATAAACATAAATATTTTCCCACGAGAAAGGATCCTTTCAATTAACTTCAAAGTCCGACATCAAATCCATCTGAGCCCTTAATCCGTTTAAAGCCAATCTTAATCTTCCTTTTACTGTATATGCCATTGTTGTTACAAATCTTTAAACTTGCATTTAAACTTCTTTTTTTTTTTTAAAAAAAAA
Organism: Laticauda laticaudata; assembly: GCA_004320025.1. Taxonomy (NCBI): domain Eukaryota; kingdom Metazoa; phylum Chordata; class Lepidosauria; order Squamata; family Elapidae; genus Laticauda; species Laticauda laticaudata. The sequence continues at coordinate 70,235 of BHFT01019367.1, forward strand.
AGGAGGATTAAAAAAAAAAAGATTCATACGGGTTGATCTTGAATAGTAACCTCCCCATTTCAAGATTGTCCATTAGAAAAGAAAAAAAAAGAGAAAAAACCAGGGGGAAATATTAACTAAAATGATTAGAGAGGTGAGGCTGCGGTTGAAATGTAGAGGCCCATACTAGAAGTGACATTAAGAACAGGCTACATCGTTTTTCTCCCCGAAAATGAAGTTCCCTGTTCCGTTAGTATATTATTTTGCCACCAAAAAAGGGTACCAGGTCAATTATTTTCAGGGGATGTCATCCCATTGACTAAGCTCTACTTGGTTGGCAATCAAACCCCCAGCCTCCTTTTCGCTGTCCAAGGAACTTTCTTCTGTGCCTGGCAAGGCTTTCCTTCGAAGGAAGCCACCATGCAGCATGCTGCATGTTCAAACAAGTGATCTGGATCGATCCAGATTGAGACTTTTGGTTATTCAAGTTTCCAAGAAGGCCTTCAGGAAAGACTTGGCGCGGCTGCGCGGAAGAAAATGGGCCGCAAGGCTGGTTCAATGGTATGCAGAGGCCCTGGCCTAACACTTATTCCTATGAATGGTAAGTATGTAGGGCAGTCCACACACCACACTGCCCCCAAATTCCCACACCTCTAGTTTTAATATTTTTACCATGTTGCACTCTGGAGGGTGGGGTCTTAATTAGGGCTTATTTTGGGGGGGGGGTAGGGCTTATATTAGGTGCAAGTATAAAAATCAAGCTAGGGCTTACTTTTGGGGAAGGTCATATTTTCAGGGAAATGGGGTATAAGTACAATAAAATCCTGCAGGACAGTTGCAAGCCAACCACAAAAATACAATCCCTGCCATTTGCTCACCAAAAAAACCGCTGTCTGAAGTATGTATATTTTGCAATCTCTTTACTCTGGAGATATTTGTGTAACCCAAATCCCACATTTGAATGCTGTTTCGGCCACAGTGTGTCCCTCTATCCTTGTCAGATGTGAACAATCAGGACCATATTGTTTGTGCCCAAAGAGGTAGTCCTTGACTTACGACCACAATTGAGCCTCACATCTGTCGCTAAGTGAGATGGTTAAGTGAACTTTGTCCCGTTTTACGAGCTTCCCTGCAGTTAAGAGTTGTTAGGTGAATCCCAGGAGTTGTTAAGTTGGAAACATAGTTGGTATCAGTGAATCAATCTGGCTTCCCTGTTGACTGCTTGTTAGAAGGGTCACAAAAGAGGATCACATGAACCCAGGACACTGCAACCGTCATAAATATGAGCCAGTTTCCAAGTATCTGAATTTTGATTATGTGACCATGGGGAGGCTGCTACGGCTGTAAGTGTGAAAAATGGTCATAAGTCCCTTTTTTCAGTGCCCTTGTAAATTCAAATGGTCTTAAACGAATGGTTGCCAGCCAGTCAGCCTTCCCTCCCTCCTTCCCCCTTCCTTCCTTTTTCCTGCCTGTTTTTCTCCCTCCCTCCCTCTTTCCTTCCTTCCTTCCTTCCTTCCTTTCTCCCTTCTTTCTTCCTTCCTTCTTTCCTGCCTGTTTTTCTCCCTCCCTCCTTTCCTGCCTCCCTTCCTTTCTTCTTAATTTCCTGCCTGCCTTTCTCCCTTCCTTCCTTCCTTCCTTTCTCCCTTCCACACTCACTCACACCCTCATTCACTCTATTCTTCCTCCCTCTCCTCCCTCCCTTCTTTCTCCTTCTCCCCCCCCCATTCTTCTCTTCCTCCCTCCATTCTTCCTTCCTTCCTTCTCCCTCCTTCTCTTTCTTCCTCTCTCCCTTCTCTCACTCCCTCTCTCCCTTCCCTCCCTCCTGGACTGAATGGATATTTTACTTCCAAATCTACCCTAAAACAAGAACTTACACCAAGCTGGTTTGACTTGAAATCCACCAAGGTGAAAAGGGGCAGGGAATCTCTCATCTGTTTCTCTTTCCACCCTTCCCTCTCTCCGTCTCTCTCCCTCTCTCTCTTTCTGGGTTCAGTCCCTGGTTTGTTGATTCAAAGGCCATTACCTCATTCCACAGAGGGATGTTAGTCTTGGATTTCCATCAGGATTTTAAATTGTTAAGCTTGTTCAGCCTGGACAAATAATGGGAAATACTTCAAAGGATCCAGAGCAGTGTTCCTCAACCTTGGCAGCTTGAAGTGGACTTCAACTCCCAGGATTCCCCATCCAGCCTGTCTGTCTGTATCAGTGGAGGTCATGGTGACTCTTCCGGTTGGGCTATCACCTCCCAGGTCCTTCAACCCCTGTTCTTCTTCCTACAGAACAGTTTGGAGGGAAGCCCACTGAAAGAGGTGCTTATGGAGGTGCTTTGCAAAACGTTGAAGCCCAACTACAACCAGAATCGGGATGACTGTACGATTTTCCTAGCTTCGGACACGGAGGATCTGAAGAGAGTAGCTGTGATCAAAACATCTGTGCAAAGTAGGTGTGATCGTTACTCCTGAGTAAGACTTAAAGACACAAAAGCTTGAGAGTCTGGGCCTCCTTGTAGGAAGCGCTCACGCTGGGAATACCTAAGAGCACCTCTTTCTCCTCCTGTCCTGGCCACTTTTTACTGAGGCACGATTGAAAGCGTTTTAACAAACCGCATCCCTGTTTGGTTTGGTGGCAGCAGCGCCTCAGATGGAAAATCCCTACAGAGAGTAGTGAGAACAACCAAGAAAGCTCACTTCCTGTTATTCAGGATACTGCTTATAAGCGCTATGTGCTTAGAGCGTAAAGCCTTTTGAGAGACCCCACACACCCACTTCAGGGTCCATTTCTGTTGCTCCCCCTCTGGGAGGAGGTTTTGAAGTATTTCTAGCAAGATTACCAAATTCTGTATCCTGTAACAGATTCTGTTCCCTATATGCCATCCATCCAGTAAACTCTCAAGATTAGTTTTTCTCACCATATACATACATGGATACATCTGAACTAGACTGTGCTGTTTCTCTGTGTCATATAATATATGTGCATAGTCTTGTATTTATTTGCATCATTTTGTATTCATTCATTCTGTCATGGTTACGTGGCGTATATTGGAGGGGTGACCCTTGGAGAGCTGCATGCAAACAAAATTTAATTTTAATGTATGCCCATCAATGTGATTATAAAGTTATTTGTTCTATTATTCTATTCTATTAATCTGCATCAAAAACATTTCCCCCAGTGGTCATCTGCACCAGCCTGGACTATCTGGGTATTTCATCTTGGGATTTTTGAAGCCAATGCTTGGTTACCCTGCTCGAGACTTAGAGTCTTAAGAGTGTAAACTATAGAATCATAGGGCTGGAGGGGACCTCAGAGGTCTTCTAGTTCAACACCCCCCCCCCCC
>BHFT01019368.1:0-66484 GCA_004320025.1 Laticauda laticaudata
TCTAGGAGAATATTATTGTGCAGGTGCCCAGAATGAGCAGTTGCGGGAAAATAGCGTAGAGAGTATTGCCAGCTAGAAGAGGCATTCAAGTCTGGAATGCGAATGAATCAGGTTGGCTATATGTTATTTACTTACATTACTGATTGATTTGATTTGATTGATTTAAAGGCCGCCTATTTACCATTGGCGACACAATTGTGCATTACACAATCATATTTTAAAGCAAAAACTTTAAAAGTAAAAACAATAAGAACTAACAAAAAGAATCAAATAAATTAGTAAAGTCAATAAAACAAAATTTGGGAAAACAAAAAAACAAAACAAAGCCAACTCCCACACTCCATCCTACAACAGTGAAGGTCACACTAGCCATTGGATGGCGTCCATCCCTCTCTGGGTTCCCCATCCCCCGCTGGCAAAACCAGGTCTTAAGTGCCTTTCGGGAATAGTATTAATGAAGGGCCATTCAATCTCTGGGGGAATGATTGTTCCCAGAGAGACGCAGCCACCACAAGAGAAGCGCCCTTCTTTCTAGGTCCCACCAGGTGTATCTTCCTCAGGGGTGGGACCCGCAGCATTCTCTGCTCCAATGGATGGGTAGATGTCACTAGCCGCAAGAGCATCTTTACTCAGCATAATCTGCGACCCAAGCCATGAAGCGGCTTTAAAGGCCAAACCTTGAATTGGCAACCCAAGAAGCAAAATTGGCAGCCAAAATGCAGCTCCTGCAGGAGAGATGATACAATTGTGCACACTGGATCTGCAATAAAACCATGCAGGCCACTGCTCATTTGCACCCAACTGCTGAGCTCCGGATGCTCTTTCAAGGCAGCCCCACTGAGAGTGTGTTGCCAGTAATACAAGATGCGGAGTGACCCAGGTATGAGTGACAGTGAGTAACGGACTACGCTGATCGCAGTGAAAGGCGTGTAAACAGGTGCAAGCCTGCAGTTGTGCAAAGTTCTCCTGGCTAACGACCGCGCACCTGCTCTTTGAACATGAGTCGTTGAGCAGGAGAACCCCCAAGGGATTAGCACTAGGGAGTCTATTTCGGGCAATGCATCTCCCATGCCTAGACCGAATGTGGTAATTCCTCTCTGAACCAATGAACCCCAGAACACAGAGCTGCTCGATCTGCAAGGGCTTTGGATTTTTAAACGCATTGCTCTCCATCCAAGCCCTGAACAGCCTCCAGGACATTGTGAGAGGGAGAGACACAACAAACAGGACTTAACTTCCCGCACAGGCCATAGACATACGCAGCTGAGTATCAATTCATGGCATATTGGTGATGGACGCAAGTCAGGTCCATGGTGACGGATGATCTCACCCAGCAGCTTTCACTATAATATGTTGAAATGGAGTGGCAGGAGATTGAGTAGTTGGAGTACCTGGGCGGAAACCTCTGTAGCAAGCAGTTGAGGCGAGAGGTTGGATCTCTCACCCTACCTGATCGAACAACTGACTGAGAGGCGGCCTACAGAGGAAGGTAAGTGAAACCAAGGACAGCTACATAAGGCCTCCTACTCCCGCATGCCTCCTGAAGAAGTGCCTAGGAGAATCCCACAGTCAATTGAGTATGGCAAAAGCTAGCCTAGAGGTCAAGTAGGAGCAAAAGGATGATGCACTACCCACGCTATCCTGCTCGCTCAGAGATCATCCCAAAACTGCAACCAATCGCCTGCTTCTCTAAGTCCCAAATCCAGGCCTGAATCCTGTCTGGTAGGCAGTCGAGATATATCGCAGTTTCATCCACGAGAAACCTTGGCGGCTGCAGCGCGGACCACCTTCTCAATAACCTTCCCCCAAAAAGGGAAATTGGAGAAAGGTTGGAAATTATCCAACCTGGGTGGATCCAGCAATGGTTTTTTAAGAAGGAGGATAGATTACAGCTCACTCACTTAAAAAAAGTGCTGGGGCATGATACATCACCCTCCTGCTAAAGAAAAGGGCCGTTCCGGTACTTACCTGATATGCCCTGCCTGTTCCTCTGGTGACTGTTGAAGAGCATCCAAGCAAGTGGGAGGTGGCTTCAGTCTCTTCTGGGAAGACACTGGGCTGTAAAACTCCGCGAGAGCTCCTCCACCGGGGGTACCTCCTTCAGCGTCCCGGGCCAGTTTTGCGGAAGGACTGAGTGCCCATAGTCTGCGGAAACTCATCGATTGATCTAGAATCCCTGTAGACTGGAACGGAAGCCGCTCGAGACGCAGATGGAAAGAAATGGGTGGGAGCCTGGAGCCTCTTACAACAGTCACAGAGAAACAGGCATATCAGGTAAGGTACATCATCGCCCTTGTCTACCATGAGCTGTTCAGAGATCCAGAGGATGGGACATAACACAAAGCTTGCGCCTGATCCTTAAGGAGGGATTCCGTCTGGCAATCGAAATCCACTCCTAAACATCTGTGAACGCCCCTTCTGCAGGACTTCGTTTCTGCCAACATGGATAGGGTGTTTCTCGCTGAGGCATAAGGCCTCACATTTTATAATTCTTGCACAAAAGGGAGATGGTGAGGCCCGAAACTGCCCACTTGGAGCTGTCAAAATTTTCACTCTATTGCAAGCCCTTGTGCCAGCTCATGCTGCTGATGGTTGCCGGCACTCCTTGTGAGTGGGCTGTAATTGCCCTTAGGAACTGAGATGGAGCTGGCATTCGTAAGTTCAGCTTGCGCTAGGCTCTCAACCATCTACTGATGGTTGTGGGTGATGCCTTGTGGTTTTGTTCTCTAAAGTGGATGGGTAATGAAAGGATAGGAAAGAGCCTCAGATTTTTCGAATAAATCGCCCGCTTGATGATTCGCGCATCTAGATAGACTGCATTTTAAGTCCCTTCTTCGAACTGGGTCAAGAGGTCGAATGCCATTGAGCCTATCCAAGTACATGAGCATGGATTCGGGACAAAAATTTGAGATAAGCACCAACTCCTGGTGCTCTGCGAAAGTCTGCTCTAATTTACTTTAGGACGGTGAACGCGATGGCACTCCAGTGCAGAACCCACTCTGTCTCACATGAAACATGCGGCACCAGGGATCCTTGTCTCATTGACAATGCTGCCAATTACAGAAGATTCTCCTAAGCTATGTTGATTGCAATTAGTAAGGCCCACTTGCCCATCTGGATGGTGACAGACCCCCCCTCAGAAGGGAAACATTCTTGTGATCATCAAAGTTCTGCCTGGCCTCCTGAAGGCCTGGGCTGGTATACATTAAGAATATTGGCGGGATACCTGGGATTGATGTTGTCTCGATATGTGCCCAGAAAGAATGGCGTAGCGGACAGGCGATCCCACATACATCATACAGTTTGGAATAGAAAGTGTCTGGTCCTGATGGATTGCTGAACTACACCCACCCATCGCCCCTTTGGAGATCGTGCCATCGCCATCCATCCATTGCAACATTTCGATGAGACTGGATAAGTCCTTCAGGTATCCCTCCTCCCTGTCTTAGGCACGGTGACCGTACAGGAGTGGAACGGTTGCCTCCAGAATTGGCCAGGCCCTGTTGTGCTCAATGGAGACAGATGTGTCTATTGGGAAGTTGTTCTCTGAAAACACCCTCTCTGTTGCTGGGTTAGATAAGTCCACAGGGCCCATCAATGGGTTTAGGTTCGTGATCAGACATAGGAGCGTGTCATTAGAGAACATCTTTGGTCTGCCTCCCTGCACGTGTTTCGTGCAAATTAGCATTTTTCCAATGCTAGTGTGCCCATCACGCATGCTGGGCATTACCCCTGTATCTGGCCGCCTCCTTAGAGGCTCGCTTCTTTGGGGCCTTAAAGTGGCTTGTCGGGACTTCTATTTGAGACTGAGTGGGAAAAATGTTTTTGTCTAAACTTATCACATTGTGGAAGGACATTTCGAATATCCTCTGGAATAGCAACTTTCTGCTTGCCCTACTATGGATTTAATTTATATTTAAAAAAAATTATGATTATGTATTATTGTTGTTGTTAATATTTGGTACTTTAGGATGATGCCTTATCCCCTAGCAAGTTTGAAGTTAGTAGAACGCTCCCTCCAGGATAGTAAGACTAATGTGTGTGTTGTTATACAGTGTATGTATGGTATATTTTAATGGCTGCTGTGTATATATATTATATATGGGTTAATTAACACCGCCCCCACCAGGCACCCAGGTGAAACTCCAGCTTTGGTAATGAATAGCACGCTTGCTAAATGAAGAGCAGCCGTCCTTTTCACACGGAGCCAGCGCTGCACTGAAAGCCTCCAACACAGAACAGAGTGTTGCGACCACATCAAAGCCACCAAAAACAGACAGAAGAAACCAGAAGAAACCAATCAATCAAAATCCAAAGTCCAAGTTGATGAACACCAGAACCCAAGCTCCTAGCCAATCAGAATGGACCAGCCGCAAATTTGAAAACTAGGGAACTAAACAATCAATACAGAAGCCTGATATGGCGCAGATGAGATTCTGCCTGAAACGTTGCCTACAAGCACTTTAACAGAAACTAATACTGTCTGGAGAGTATGGATACCCGAGGGAAAAGCTAAAACAACGACGAAGGATGTGAAGGGGTGTGACCGCGTCCTGCACAAGCTTAAAACAAATATTGACCTCTACGGGGAGCGAAATTAAACAGCCAGATTCAAAAGTGCTGAGAAGCTGCTGAGAAGTTATTAAAAGAGAGGGATACATAATGTGACACGTAAAATTCTATGCCAGCTGCAGAGACAACAATGTACACAAACGTGGCACTTGCAAATTAACAATTTTCAATTAACAACACAGCAGCTACAAAACGTTACTCCTGAAAAGAACAGAGATAGCTTTATCTCATGAACAAAATGAATGTTCAGCAGTAAAAAGATTGCCAATTAGATCAAGTTAGGGCAACAAAGATTTGCTAGCACTACACTGATAAATAAATAATATAAATCGTCAAAATTCCAGGCACAAACCTCCCTCTACTTTGGATAAGAATAACAAACAACTTACAGACTTGGAAGAGCTGAAAGTGGAAAGCACTTACAAAAAAGTGATTAAACTCTCAAAAAAACAAAAAAAATAGTAATTGGACAAGAACAAGTCCCAATAACCCACCACAATACCTGAACAATTAGTTAAAACGTTTTCAACAAGAACTCACAAGAACAGAAACAGATGTCCATATCCAAAGGATTCAATTATTGGCCATAGCACCCAAAAAAATCCCAACAGAATCCATCATTATGTCGCAGTAGATCCAGCGTAACCAAATTAAATTACAGGTGAAGCTGACAGAATAAGACACCAGGTACTCACATCTTTTTTTTTTTTTATAAAGAAATTTTATTAATTTTTAACAAACAAACAATACATACTCACATCTTATGCACAACGAAACACCAAAAAATAAATTTGCAAAAAGATGAATTCAGAGCCATTACAAACCCTGAATGATAACAGCATAATAATACTCCCAGCAGACAAAGGAAAATGCCACAGTAGTAATGGACAGAAAAGACTATGAACAAAATGAACAGACTACTCCAAGACTCCACATAACAAACCAAAACACAGACCCCAACCAACATATCAAGGAAAAATTAAACCAAGAAGAAAATTATAACCAGCCACATAAGCAAAGAAATTCCAACAGACGATCATCCCAGAGAAAATTTCTTCCAGAGCCCCAAATTAATACGGCTCCCAAAAATACAACAAAGAAGGCATTACCCCTCAGACCCATAGTCAGCTCCATAGGAGCACCATTAACAAAACCTAGCTAAAGCCTTAGCAAACAACTACAGCCCCATTGCTGAAACCGCAAGCTTCCATATGTACAAAAACTCATTACCCACCTCCTAGAAATGATCAAAGATTCTACAACGTAGCACAAGAAGATACTGCTTGTAAGTTTCGGACATGATCTTCACTACTTCCACCCATCAGAGTCCCAATAAGATAACGATCATCTTGGACAATGTCATCAAAATTAAATACCTATCGCAGCTAGAACACTCCTCATGGAACTACCAAACACTGCCTAGGACCAAACATATTTATATTGACAAAGGACAAAAAATACAAGCAAATTGAAGGAGCTGCCCTAGGGATCACTCACTATTCCATGCTTTCAATGTTTTTTCATATCTCGTATGGCTTCTTTCGAAGTGGATTTTCTGTGGCTTGGGGTTTGTTATAGTGGCGTAGGGTTTTCAGTTGCCATTCGAGTTGATGTTGTGACCTGTGGTTTTAATGTGTTGGACTAGTTGAAGGAGTGGTGTTCGGCTTTTTTGTTACTGTTGTGCGTTTTTGTGTTCCTAGCCTCCAGGTGGGTACGTTAATTCCTTCTAATTGGTCTGTCCAATGTTTGGCTGGGCATGATGCACAGGGCAACTGTATACGTATATGGCCTTGGTTTTCCACTGTTCTCAATTCTTATCTTGGGGTTCTCTAAGATGGCTTGCTACTTTTTGTTGTCTGTTATTGAAGGCAACGTCAGGGGACTGGTGCAATGCCTATGTAGTATCTTTACTGATTTTGTCCTGTGAGTACCTCTTATTCATTAGTGGCGCTAGGCTCGAGCAGTTTGTATCACATAGGTCTGTTGAGTTCCTTACTTGAAGGTTATGTAGCTTCGTCTTGGGTGTTTTTTTGTAGGATTAACGCTGGTTGATTTTGTCTTTTGGTGTGGAAGCGGGAGATTGGCTTGTCAATACACCTTAGTTCAGGCGTGATAGTTCAGTCCTTTATATGTTGTCTTGTCTCAGGCGTTGGTTCTGGTAATTAGTGGGATTTTTAGCCAAACAGAATTTATCGTGTGGACTGGGAGGTTTGGTAGAGGATTGGGCGTTGATGGTAGCGGTTGCGTGTGGTGTTTTCTGCGCTAATATGAGAATGGATGTCCTAATCGTGCTGCCATCGTGTTTTTTCTTGGTGAGAAAAGTACAGTCTAGGAATGGTAGTTGTTTGTTATTTCCGTATCCCATATGGTGAACCTTATATTGTTGGAGATGGTTATGCTGTTTAATGGTGTGTTCAGGAAAATTGATGTAGGTTTTTCTTTCCATGGCGACAAGATAAATCAGCAAAATGGTATATGTTAACACTAGAAGTGTATTCGCTCACAATGTTGCGGTATTGTGGGTGGCATTAGCCAGGGCTCTGATTCGAATTCTCTCCATGAACAGCAGTTGCAATGACGACGGGTGATGCATGGTGATCCAGTATAGAGGCCGACTCCTTCAATCTTTCGCTCTGTATCTTTGATCCTTTGTAGTATGAAATCGTGTTGGGTTAAGTCCAACTGGTTCGTGTAGTTTACACATGAGTTTCCGTTTTAGCCCTGTCTGGTTTCAGGTATATGTGATTATTTGATGATTTCAAGAAGTTCTTTTTATCGGGCCTTGAGTGAATAGTGAAACCACGTCAAAACTTACAAGCAGATCTTCTATGGTTCACACGTGTAGATCTTTGATCATTTCTAAGAAGTTGGTACGAGTTTTGTTACATATGAAGCTGCGGTTTCAGCATGGAAGGCTGTAGTTGTTTTGCCTAAGTAATAATATAAACTAACGAGTTATAATGTAAATTGGGAGTAGCTACCTCTTTGGAGATGATCTATGGTGTCTAGAGGTTGCGCTTCTGTGTAGCCTCTCATTTTTGAGAGAGAGCTGAAGTAACTTATGATTTGAGTGGATCTGGAAGAATTTTCTTCTTGGACAATGAATCGTCTGTTGGATTTGTTTGGCGCTTTATGTGGTCTCGGATATAATATAGTTTCTTATACATTCCCTTGAGTTAAGTTCTTTTGTTACGACTAGATATGATGGTTGGGTCTGTAGTTTATAGGCTATGTTTTGAACTGTGGAGTCTTGGAGATAAGGTCTGTCGAATTCTTTGATTTCATAGTCTATGTTTCTGGTCCATTACTAACTTGTTGGCATTCCTTGTCGATACTTATGATGCCTCTCGTTAGCACCCAATATTGATTTAGTGCGTACATTCAGGGTTCTTTGGATACCAGCCGCCTCTCTCGAATTGTCAATCATTATCTCTTTCGCAAGTGCTGTATTTCGGTGGTTTGCTATGTACATAGTATGCTTTTGTATATTAATATGGGATACTTGCATTTTGTCAGTTTCATCTGTGTTAAGGTTGGGTCTTAACATTACTCAGCAGACTATGAGCTGGATTCTATCGGCATTGATTGCTGATTTGGGTGGTACTGTATTTATATGAGTGTGTATAGCATAAGTTGCTGGCGTATTGGTATATAGGACATCTGTTCTTGGTTTTGTTTGATCCAGTTTACTCTGTCTGAGAATCAAATCATTTCTGCGCAACAGCCCAATAGGCCTATTCTCAAATCTCTAACAACCTAACCGGGTGTGATAGTTCCTGACCACTAACAACTACATTACAGAAGCCCTGATGAAATCCCTGGCCAGATGAGAGTTCTTGCTGAAATGTTGGCTTAGCTATACTTTCCAAAGCACTCAATGGACGTGGGAATAATACCCGAACGGAAGCCTGACCACTGCAATTCAGAGGTAATTGTATGTGGATGCTTTGGTTATTTGGTTTAAGACCATTCGGCATAAAATTTAAGTGAAGCTAATTTTGGCCCTAACGTTTCGAACCATAAATCTCATTCGCCTCATCCTTCAGGTCTTATGTTGCTTCGGCTTTTTGTGCTTTCTTGTGGCAAGTAATATGAGCTTGCAAGCTTGTTTTGTGTAACAGGAAACAATGAGTTTAAGGAGGTAGTGAAAAAATCCACAGGTTCATCATACATTCAACTATCAATGCTAGCAAAACCACTAGCCACTAGCAGAGAAACCCAGCCACATGAATCATCAGAGAAGCCATATGATAGATGAAAAAATAGACTGTAAAGAACAAAATCCTATTGTTTGAGAGAAGCAGCTTGTGAATGGTTCTGAAGGGTTGATGCCCACCCAAGACTTTCAATTATTGAAAGCCTGCACTCTGCGAAAAATAGAGGAAAATCTCCCACACCACAAGTCCGGAAGAACTCAGCCCGCAATCCCACCTGGGCACAAACAGTACTCCTGCTGATACCATCCAGCTCAAACACACCCCAAAACCAGGGACACCCAGATGAAAACCCTAGACTTCCTAATTAGATTGAGACTAGCCATCCTTTCACGCAAAGCCAATCTGCACTGAAAGCCTCCAATACAGTTAACAAACAGCTTTTTGCCAGCGCAATTCAAAGCTACAAAACAGGACAGAAAACCAGAAACTACGCAATCAGACCATCCCATATACTCCACCAATAAACTGTCCTAACTAAACTGTTGCCTCCAAGACTCCTCTAGACAATCAGGATGTAGAACAGAAAACATCCTGGCGCAACAGCCATACCTAACCTCAAATTGGAAAACACCTATGCGCTGTGATAGCCGCTTGACCCATGCATACAAACTCCATAGAGAAAGCCTGATCCATGGGCGAGATTGAGTCTGCTGAACGTTGCTTACAACTTAAAAGCGCGTGACATGCGACGTGGGATAATACCCGAAGGAAGCTGAACAGCACACATGTAAGTACCCGCGAAAACTTTATATATATATATATATGTGTGTGTGTGTGTGCGTGTGTGTATGTATATGCATGCCCATATACATATAGAGATATGCCTCTATCTACATGTATAACTGTGTCTATGGTAAGCAGTATCTAAGGGTCCCCAACAAGGGAAATCCCCAATTGCTCCAAGTGAGAAAAATCCTGGATTCTTGGTCCAGAGCAAGGGAAACCAGTTATAAAGGCTCTGAGGTGAATCCTTTCCTAGTCAAAACCAAACGTCCCACAATTTAAATGGCACTCGCAGTTTCAGTCCAAATAAATGATCCAAAGGCAAATGCAAAAGATACCTGTTTAATGACTAGCTGGCTAATGCAACATTAGCCAGACAAGGGAGAGCCAAATGCAGGGAGAACCAAATGAAAAGGTACTGCCTCGGTCCCCAGAAAGGGAAATCAGCGAGGATTGGCGCCTTTGGTATTTGGGCGCGAAATTGAGCCAGCCCTTGAAAAGGGCGGGAAGCGGGATCACTGTTGCTAAAGCCTGAGCCGTCTACTGCTGCTGGTCTAACTTGCGATTTAAATGCTGCTGTCAGACAAAACAGCCAGGCGAAGAAAGCCGCAGCTGCGAGCGCTCCACTCAGATCACAGAGAAAAGGTTCGGAAGGTTCGATAAGAGAGTTGCCTGAGGCGATGGTCTCAAGCTGCCTGTGGAGAAGAGAAGCAGGCTCCGGTATTTAGAAAGAAACTTTTTTTTTTTTAACGAATCAAGGGGCAAGCCTGACAACCCATTTTAAATGGGGAATAGTTTTAATGAGCAAACCTGAATTAGAAAGAACCGTTCCAGTCAGGAAGTGCACAAGTTCTTACCACGAAAGCTGAACTAAATCAGGGATGCTGAGGTGGTGCCCCATGGAGGAAGAGAAGCGTCCCGGAGTTTTAAGCACAGCTTTCCCAGAAGAGACTGAAGCACCTCCCACTTCTGGATGCTCTGAACAGCTCATGGGAGAAGCATTAATCACCGCCAGAGTCCACCCACCTGTCACCTACTGGGAAGCTTTCACAAGCCAGGAGGGACATGGGTCTAAAATACCAGTGCTCGTGCGCATACTCTCTAGGATCCTGTCCACTTCCTCAGGAGCAACAGGGTCAAACTGTTCCTAGATAACACAGCAAGAACCTGCCTGAGAAGCTTCCATCGGGTCAACAACCACACTGGCATCTAACTGGGAATGAAGTCGAGCAATTTTGTCTTCTAGAAAATCCGCAAATTCTTCAGTGCGCCCCTTCAGGTGGACCTCAGTCTCCTCCTTCCCTAAGAGATGGCTCACCTTAAAGAGGGTCGCTGGGCGATTATCTGCAGATGCAATTAGTGTGGAAAAGTATTTACACTTCACCACAAGGTAGGCCTTAGTGGCAGCTCTTACCTGTGTTCGATCAAGTTCATCTCCTGTCTTCTGCCAGCATTCCTCTAGATGTCTCCTCATGCATTTCATCCCTCTCAGTTCCCCATGTATATCATGGGGCACAGAGAGATCTATGGATGAGGAGAGGTCACAAGGGTGCAATCCTGTCCAGAGCCTCAGTGACTTTTTTGCCTAATGACTGATGGAATTCAATTAATGGCAACAAGATGGACTGCTGGGATTATCATAGCTAAGCAATAAGGTCAATGATATTATGATTTATGACTATATCACTTGGCAATGAAAATTCCAGAGTCTAGTACCATTGTAAGTTAAAGAGTATATGTTCTTATAGAATCTTTAGTATCAATATCTGGTTAGTCTCTGTGTGGTATGAATTCAAAAGATGGGCCAGATTCATCATGATTCTTTTATTCTTTGATAAAAAGGTAAAATGATAAAAAAAGTTCTCTTTTAGGATATTCAGTTAGGCCATTGTGTCCGCTTCTATTTTACAAATCTTTGACATAGCAACACTAATTCTTCTAAGATATAGCATAATGATGGGATATTAGAATAGGATTTTGGAGCCAGGGGGATGGGGGGGTGGAGTCCTAGAATCAAGTTTGCCCTTAGTCATGCAACAGACTGGGCTTCTTTGGATCGATTATTCTCTTTCAGTTTAACCTACTTGATAGGATCTGGAAATTGGAGTGGGTGGGTGGGGGGAAGATTAATCCCTGTGTAAGCTTCCTTCAGCTTCTAAAAATCAGTGGATATAAGTCATAAAAACAAAGTAAATAGTATTGATTAAGGTTGACATAAAGAAGATCCTAGCATGGTACTGCTAATAGAATTTTGGAGGACGAAGAAAATATAATTCTGGTAATAGGGAGTGACAATACAAGAATTGCCATGTTTATGCAGTAATCTTAAAAATTCTTATTTTCAACATTGTTCCATGTACACTGCTTAGTTATAGTATAACCCAATAGAAATGCTATGAGTAGAAACTTGTCTGAGTAATGACTATTGAAAGAATTTAAGTAGCATTCTCTATATGAAACTTGATCAGTTGGAGATTGCATTTAATGGTTTCAGGATATTTATGATTATGTCAAAGTGAGATTCTTGGATAAATAGAGTATTACACAGTGTAAATTATAAAATATCTAAGAATTACTGTTTCTCTGAAAATATGACCTACCCCGAAAGAAAAGCCCTAGTTTGATTGTTACATGTGCACCCAATATAAGACCTACCCCCTAAATAAGCTCTAATTAATATCAGAGTCTATTCCTGAAGTGGAATAGAGCTTAGTAACAAAGTCAGCCAATGAATAGGCTTGGCAACAGACCAGCCAAACAGCTGATTTGGAAAATGAAACCAGAAGTGGCCTTGGTGTGGCCTAGTCTCTGTTCTCAGCTCTAAACTGAAATTAGCTTGCTTGCTGTAACTGATATATGTTCTGAGTCCATTGAGCTGCTGCTTGTATTTTTACGTTGAAAGAATCTACAATTGGTATCGTAAACTTTACTCATGTTTATAAAGAAGTTAATTATCCTGCTGAATCAGTCATCTCTGTATTTTCTAGACTTGAATTTCTGCTGCAAACTCTCACAATTAAGACCCCACCCACTCCGGGGTGCATGGGGTGAGGCACATAGGTAAAAAATTAAGTTAGGATGGAGGTGGAGCTGCCCTACTTATCAGGCCTTGCACACTCTGACACCTGCCTTGCCGGTCCACTTCTGTGGCTACTTGTCGCCACTTGCGCGTGATGTCCCCAGCCTCCATTTCGTTGTCAGAGAAACAGGCTGTGAATTGACATGCACAGCATCCCTGGCCTCATTTTGCTGTCAAAGGCCTTCTGGAAATGCCTCTTCAGCCAAGAAACGAGGTCCGGATAGAAGCACATGTCGCCCCGGGCTCCATTTTGCCATTAGAAGCCCTTCAGGAAAGGTCTCTGCAGCCGATAACAGAGGTCCAGATCAAATCAGAGATCTGCTATTAGCTGCAGAGACCTTTTATGGTGACTGGTGATCTCCAGAAATTCTGGCTGTATTCCCAGTTTTTATCTTTCTGAATTCGTTTCTATGTACAGATCTTAAAAAATATCTAGAAATAAAATAGATATTATTTTATGCTGCTTTTCAGTTGCCTGTGACATTTAGAAAATATTTTACCTTGGGATTGCTATTAAAAAGCAAGAATTTTTAGAGATGTGTTTTATTTACTTTATTTCCCTTCTTTGGTGTATTATTACAGATCCATCAAAGAAGCCAACAGAGGGAAGATTGCATTGCCAATCTCTGCCAGATACAGTCTCCTGCTTTGGCCCTCTGATGGCAGTAGGCACTTTGCTGTGAAACTTGCCAAACTGGATGCCACAGTTTTGAACGACTATTCTTTGGCAGCTGTTGTGCCCTATCCTGAGACAACTAATCATGCAGTCCTAGCCTGTAGTACGGGCATTCATGAAGAGCATTATGTAAGTGAAGGTGTGGAAAACAATGTGTCAGACTGCATGGAATACAGAGATGCTGGCACTATTACTGGTAGGTAATTATAATATTGATGTTTCTTTCTTAGTATTGACAAACCTGCCATCTGTCTTGCAATATCATTTGGAGGAGTTTAAACCTGTGAGTCCCAAAAAAGTTAATAGAGTCTTTGGTACTGTGGCTATAGCCATTCATATTTTAAATCTGTTCTGTTTCTGGTTGGTTAGGGAAGAGGCATTGAGTGGTAAATGCTAGTTTGATACTGCAGAGGGAGGGTTCTATTGGTTCAGAAGGAACTCCTCATATCAAGAGACCATTTCTATATCCAGCTGACCTAGAAAAAAATCACTAAATATCCAACCTTCCCTTTTTAGACTTAGAGCATACTTTTTAAGGTATAGAACACATACATTTCAGTGGTTGTCACAGTTCTCTAGAACAACTTTCCCACTGACATGTTACGGGCCCCAGACATTAAATGATCTGGCTCTTTCCTCAGTAGTTTGGGTATAGGTGACTAGAATTCCTTTTTGATTGCTTTAAATTATTCAATTCAGAACATTGTGAAATAATTAATTAATTCTTTATTGGCCAAGTGTGATTAGACACACAAGAAATTTGTCTTGGTGCATATGCTCTTAGTGTAAATAAAAAGAAAAGATACATTCATCAAGAATCATAAGGTACAACACTTAATGATAAGTCATAGAATATAAATAAGCTATCAAATCATACCAGGAAACAGTCAATATAAATCATAAGGATACAAGCAACAAAGTTACAGTCATACAGTCACAAATGGGAGGGGATGGGGGACAGGAATGATGAGAAGATTAATCGTAATAGTAATGCAGCTTTAGTTCATAGTTGGACAGTGTTGAAGGAATTATTTTTTAGCAGAGTGATGGCGTTTGGGAAAAACTTTGTCAAGTTGTTCTGGTTTGCAGTGCTCTACAGCATTGTTTTGAGGGTAAGAGTTGAAACAATTTATGTCCAGGATGTGAGGGGTCTGTAAATGTTTTCACAGCCCTCTTTTTGACTTGTGCAGTATATAGGTCCTCAATAGAAGGCAGGTTAGTAGCAATTGTTATTTCTGCAGTCCTAATTATCCTCTGAAATCTGTGTCTGTCTTGTTGGGTAGCAGAACCAAACCAGACAGTTATAGAGGTTCAGATGACAGACTTAATAATTCCTCTGTAGAATTGTATCAGCAACTCCTTCGGCAGTTTGAGCTTTCTGAGTTGGCACAGAAAGAAATATCAGGTTTTCAAGTGATGAAATCCATTTAAAAAGAAAAGAGCAAAGTCCATCTTTCAAAACAATTTCTTTTATTTAGGAAAGCATCAAATGGGCAAAGTCCATGGTAATTCCAGATCTGACACAACTTGAATTATCCCACTATATCAGAAGTTAGAAACAACCCCCCAAAACAACCCCCACAATTGAAAGCAGTCTTCCCCTCATCTCCTCTGATGCGAATTCGGTGACGCTTCTCAGAGATCTAATTTGGTAAACACTTTCCCTTTTGCTAAGTGTCCTAACATGTCTCTCATGAATGGTAGGGGGTATGTGTTGTGAATACTCACAGCATTTAAAGATTTAAAATCCACACATAAGTGCACTTCCCATCTTTTTTTTTTCTTTAAATAGTACAGGAGCAGCCACTCTGGATTTTGCAGGTTGGATGAACCCCTCTGGTTAGGTTTGTGTCTATATAGTGCCATAGCTTTTTCATTTCTTACATGTCATGATTTGGAGTAATGTTAGATTTCCAAGTAATGAAATCCAGTTAAAAAGAAAAGAGTGAAGTCCATCTTCCAAAACAATTTCTTTTATTTAGGAAAGCATCAAATTGGCAAAGTCCATGGTAATTCCGGATCTGACACAACCNGATGGGGGGGGGGGCTGTTAGCATATTACATTCCTCCTCACTGAAGACTTGAACCAGATCATGGTACTGGATTGGGATTTTGGGAATCCCTGGGGGTTGATCAGTCAATGATACTGTTTGATCTTCCTGGCTTGCCTGTAGTTCTGGACTGACAATTTTGACTGTTATCTTGTTCAGGAGGTGGCTCAGGACCAAGTGCTAATTTGATTTTCCTATAGCCACCCTCCCAGCTTATAATTGGGTGCCATTTGTCTAGCCAGGCGAGTCGCAGTATTACTAATTGGGTCATCTTTTGAACTACTATGAACTGGATTATTTCCCGGTGTTCCCTTATGGTTAGTTTTACTTTTCCAGTGACTTGTGTAGCTGGACTTCCCCCTATCATGGATCTATTCACTCATTGGAATCAAATGGAAGTAGTTAACATTTTAGTTTCTGTACCTAACCTATGCACAGTCTCGGGATTGATAAGGCACCGTGAACTGCCAGTATCAGTGATAATGTCTATGGGCCTTTCTATGCCTGTGCAAGTAACAGTCAATGTCCCTTCAGTTTTAAAAGGTACAAGGCTCTACTTACCATCGGGTCATCTTCTTCACTGTCTGCATCTTGCACAATGGGTACTCTTGCTGCCAGAGTTCCCTCCCCTGTTGGTTGTTGGGGGTTGGGGACCTCAATGGCTTGGCATACAAATTTGCTTTTTTTTCTCAGAGGTTTTCTCGGTGCCTTTTTCCATTTAGGGGAGCGGGTGCTCTCCCTTGAGGTACTGGGGCTGGTGCTGAACATTCCAATACTCAATGCCCTTGCTGCCCACAACGGAAACATTTCATGGAGATCAGGGGGGCTGCTGGTGGTGTGAAACTGAGCATTGTGTGAATTGCCTTTTGAACTGTCTCTCAGCATTGCTTTTCTAGTGCTGACTGAGTGTGTTGTCCATTGTTATGGCCATCCTGTATTACTCGTAGATTCTATCCTCAGGCAGCCCACAACACAAGCAGATTTTCAACAGCTCCTCATCCAGACTTTCGTGGAAATAGTGCACAATAGTGCACTTTGAGATCAATGCCTGAGATTAGTGGCCAGGTCTCTGAACTCAAGCACCAATTCCTTGGTGGGTCTACCCTTCTGCTTGATGCTTTTTATTTCAGCTTCTGCTTCTTGTCCTCAAAATGTGATTGGAGCTCTCTTAGGAAGTCATCTAACTTGTCATCGTTCCTCAGTGGATTTTCCCCCTTCTACTCACCCCTCTCTGTTCTCCTCTCAGGGATGAATGGTATAATGGTGGAAGATCTCCCACAGCAGTAGATTGCCCTCTTCTGGGAGGAGAAGATTCTCCCAACAATTGTGTTAAACCAAAAGTTGATGGGCTGGAAGCTCGGGTTTCACAATCTCTCCGGGAGGGAATTTGCCTCCTTTACTGGCCTCTGCCTTCACATCTGATCACAAGCTGTTCCAGCTGGTCAGGTAGATCCTCAAAGGTTTGGCTGCACATTGCCATTTGGTACTGCCATTCAGCCGGCTTCTTGTCATCTCCCATTGATCCTATGGGTCCAGTTGCTGCTCTCCACTCTAAGATCATGGCTCAAGACTCTCTGGCTGCAGTTAATGGCTGATCGATGAATGGGTCAGAAAGGGTTGCTTGGCTAAGCAGGTCCCTTTCCACCCGTTAGATACTTGTGCTTCCAGATCATTCACTTGGGGATTTCAGGCAGGCCCCTAGCTGGTGTGCAATATCCTCCATGACCACCATTACTCTGATGGTCTCCTGGGGAATTCTTTGGGAGGCCTGCTGCTCAACTGGCAACTTTACACAAGGCCCCCTGCAGAGTTGGCACTCATGTTCCAGTTACCCTGGATTCCGTCCTTCTGCTATCTTCCCTGAGCCTTTGCTGGTACCCAATGCTCCAGGTGAACAGCCAGGGCTCAGGATCCTGAATAACAACCCCTCTCTGGGATTATGGTTTTTTATGAAATCCAGAATAATGCCAAGTTTCCAAATGATGAAATCCATTTAAAAAGAAAAGAGCAAAGTCCATCTTTCAAAGCAATTTCTTTTATTTAGGAAAGCATCAAATTGGCAAAGTCTGTGGTAATTCCGGTCTGACACAACCTGGAATTACTCCACATTATCAGAAGTTAGAAACCACCCCCAGAAGTCACATTCTCCAAAAAAAGTAATTCAACACTGCTTGATGTCATAAATTTCCTGAACACGGTTAGCTCATTTTCCCACGTGAAGAAGAATGACCTAGCCTAAACAACTCTCCTTATCTCCACTCCTCCACTCTTAGGAATGTGGCAAATCCGAAACCCTTCCCCCGTGACTGCCAAAGAAAAAGAATATATACTAAGCCTAACTAAAATAGCTACACATATGTCAATTTTGGGCTCAACACCCTGTCTTTGAGGCTATAAGGCATATAGGGAGGATGAAGGGGTGGATTGGTTCACTAACCAATCATCTTCACCATCGTCCTCACTATCATAAGGATCTGGCGATTGGTTGACATTGACTGGAGTCCCCCCTTCTTTGGCTGGTTTAGGAGGGACTTCTATGGCCTGGAGGGCTTTTTGGGATGTGTTGGCAGCATGCCTGGATCGTTCTGGTTGCATCCTGGATGGTGGCACTGGTTTGGTTTTTGGAGCTGGGGTTGCATAAGCCAAGGCAATGTGGCCCATCCCTCTGCATCTGTAACATTTCAACTGGCTTTGCGGGAGAGTTTAGTTTTAGGACCGGCTGTGCTACTGTGATCTCTCATTGACTGGATGGTCTTTGATCTGTTTGGCCTCTTTTTCAGTGTCCATTTGCTTCTGTATGTCATTTGCCCACAATCTGCAGTCAACTTTTATGGCCACTTGGAACCATTCAGAGTTTGTTTGGAATGTCCAGATAGGCAATTTTCTTGTCCAGACTCATTCTGAAAAATAGCCGTCCCGGCAAAGGGGGTAGTTTCCCCATGACTCTTCTGAACTCACAGATGTGTTCCTTAATGGGTTGCCCCCTCTGTTTTAGATTTTGGGGCTCATCCTCTGTGTATGGATCCTCCTCAACCTCCTCAAATCTGGCTTCTAGCTCTTGAAGAAAATCATTGATGTCTTGCAATTGGGGGGGGGGGCTGTTCTCTTATGGAGGGCTGCTATCCATTGCTTTACTTCTCTCTATAGCCTTTCAGTGATGGTATCCACCATGGCTCTATGTGATGGGTAGAGGTGGCCATAGCGCTCTTGTGGACTCTAGAAGAGTCAAGGAATAGAGCCAGTTGATATGAATCCCCACTGAATTTCCCCCTGAATCATGGTGGTTCATTCAGTCTTGCTCCTCCCTTGCCATGTTGGGCCCTGTGTTCCTGCGCTTCATGTGTTTGACAGTCTCTCTCAGCTCTGGTTTGGAGGGAGGGGAGGAGCTGCCTTCCTTGGGTAACTGGCCTATTATGTGGAGGAACCACCACCAGCAGCCTTGGGCTAATGCTACCTCTGGGTAGCGGAGAAAGGGGACTGCATTCCCATCTGCTTTTCCTTGCTTCAAAGGGCTCAGCTGTTATCCCCCTCTCAGGAATCCCAGTCATTTTTACTAGTTTTGGCAGGGCCAAAGTTGACAGAATCATTTGGTTGGCATTTTCTATGGCTCTTTCATCTGTCTGTCTGTCCCCCTCTCTCTCCAGAACAGAGACAGATTTGGCTGTCATTGATTACAATTACAGGGAGTTATCTCTAATGAATTACTGTTAACAACTGTTCTAAAATATAATATGTGAAAGAATAAATTTTCAACCAATCTTTGCACTTACAAATGTTGCAATGTCCACAGCCATGGGATCACCATTCAGATGCATCACAACCAGCATATATTTATCACAGTTACCATATCCTACAGTCATAGTGTTGTGACCAGCAAGTTCTCACTCTGGTCCGCTGTTTAAGCGGGAGCCAGAGAAACTCCTGATTGGCTGGACCGTTTGACAGCTCGGTATAAAAGGAGCTGTCAAACGGAATCAGCTGTCTCTCTCTCTCTCAGCTGCTGCCACAGCTTTCTACAAGTTAACAATAAAGCCAGTTAAGCTTTATATTGCCTCCACCTCTTCTTCTCAGTGCGCCAAACTCAAAACACATGATGGTCATTTTGCTGATTCACTATCAGCATGTAACAACCAGAGAAGTAGAATAATAATAGAAGTAGAACTACTACATTTCTGTTTTTGTAGTTTAAATTCAAGGGGGAAAAGCTGCATGGATGCATTTCTTATTACTTTGATTTCTTCTCTTTAAGGATACATACTAATAAAACTTCACAGCTAGTATTTTATAAATATGCAGTGGACAGTTTCAATCAAACTGGAGCAAATTCTAGAGGGTGACAGCCAAATAACATTTATTGTTGGGAACTTCTGTGACAACCAGATAAGGGTAAAGCAGTAATAAATCCAATTTAGATGAACAACTTGCCATTAATTCAAGATGATGTTACTGTTTGGGGTACCAGAATATTAATGTTTTTGTTCTGTGTTAGTTCAAATTTCAGTACATCCCATTAAAAGTTACGAGTAGAGCAAGTCTTTTTTGCTTCTTGGATACGCTGTGAGCTCTGAATTAACATAAAAGAGACTATCCTATGAATTGTATCAGATACTTGTTAATCATAGGCCCCATTTGTGAGAGTAATGCCTCATTAAATGCCATCTTTTAAAAATTACCTCTTCCGGTGCCTCACAGGCAGCTAAATTTCTTGATTACTGTCGCATTTTAATGTGCCAATAACAATTTACAGTATTTTAGAGCTTAGTTTTATCCTTGCAAACATCTGGGGTTCCATGCTGATTAAAAAAAGCCACGATATTTAGTGAGTTGCCGCAGTTTTGGAATCTTTGTTTTTCTTATTTAATTAATAATTTGAATGAAGAAGCATAGAAAAAGTTTACCAAATGTAAGATGATACAAAATTGGATAGATTAGCAGTCTAACAAAGAGCAATGACACTGAAAAAAATTCATCTTAACTATTTGAGGAATGGGCTAAAAATAACAAAATGAAATTTAATAGACAAGAATCTTTGCAAATAGAACAGAAATAAAATGTATATGCATAAGATGGGGAATATGTAGTAACAAATTCTTATTTCTGTAAAAATTGAAAAGATTTTTTTTACTGAATGCTATTATATGTATGTTTGCCATTAATGTGTTTATATACTGTACAAAAATCTGTTCATAACTAAGGCAGCCTAAAGGCACAGAAAATAAATAAATCTTGGAAAAATAATGCATTGCATATTGATTATGAGTCAACAGTATAATGTGCACTGGGGGGATACAATTTTTTTTACTACTAGTTCAGGGCATGGCTTGGTGAGCGTGGCAGGGGAAGGATACTGTAAAATTTCCAGTCAGAGGTGGTATTTGCCAGTTCTCCAAACTACTCAAAATTTCCACTACCGTTTCTCCAGAACTGGTCAGAACTCACTGAATACCACCTCAGATAATGTGGGTAAAAAATAAAATCAATTTTAGGAGTAATAACATAAATAAAAGTGTGGAAATTGGAAGAAATAACTTTTCAATATTGTACCTAGTTCTATACCCCACACTTTTAGGATTCAAAGAAAGGGGGGGGGGGGAATGGATTATGAATGAAGACCTATGAATGGAGGAATTAGAAATATTGTATCTTGAGAAGACTCAAGGTGGATGTGGATTATTGTTCAAGGTTCAATTACTTTTGAGTTTTGAGTTCATGAGACAATAGAAATAGTAACATTGTCTATTAGTAACTGCTTCTTCAACATTTTTTAAGCTCATGCTTGCTCTCTCTCTCGCTCTCGCTCTCTGTGTGTATGTGTGTGTGTGTGTTTATTTCATTTAGTCCTGAAAAATTAGCACTGAATTATTCATTTTCAGTAGCTTTTCCAACTATCCAGTTGATGAGCAAACAGGAATGGAAAATCATTGTGTCACTGTTTTGTCTACTATCATCAGATGGAAACATTCAATCATATTGTCTGTCTAATATATTATCATAAGTTTAAAATCTAGGAATTTTCATGAAAATCCTTCTACTTGGATGCAGATCTCATAAATCAATGACTAATAAGCATATTAAGATATCTGCCATTAATAATTAACAATATTTGTGACCAATGATTCAGTAACTATAAATATAATAAAGATATATTTTAGAAATGTACTGAGCTACACTTGCTTGTAAGGAGTAAGAGAGGAAAGCTCCTTATAAAATGAGCCTGTAAATTTCTGGGAAATATCCTCCAAATTTATTGCTGATCTCAGGCTGAAGTTATTTCTACAGCTTTAGAAAATATGTTCTTTACATTGTGAATTATTCACAACTATTCACTACAGTGAAATACTTTACAATCTAATTAAAGAACCATTAATCTTCTATAGACCAAGAGATAATTATGTTAATTTCAAGTGCTTCTTCCATATGCAAATTGAAAAGATTGGTTTCCCTCAAATACATTGATGATAAACTATATACTTCAGGTGATATGTTATTAATATATAATTTTAATATATAATTTTGAACATAAAATTTTTAAAAAGAAACCTGCTGAAATATCCTTACTAAAGAAATTATCCATTGGGATTTCCGGTTTGAGCTTCTTTGGCAAAAGACCAAAACCTCGTCTCTCCAAGGCTTCGATCCATGCTTGCCGCTGGAGCGCCCCCAGCTGGCTGGTTTCGGGGCTAAGCAGCCCCATAGAGGTGGTGAAGAGGGAGGAGACTGCCTGCGGGGTTGAGGAGAGCTGCATCTCTCCTCCCCAGCTGGGCATTACTCCCTTTCCCAAAGGCGGTTGCAGCGGTGGTCAGAAATGGCCACCACAAAGAAGAACTCGACTGGAAGAATGTGCAAGGAGGAAAGATAAGAAGAGAAAGCTTTGGTTGACCGGATCAAACCACAAAAAGCAACACAACATAGAGGTACCTCTGGAATTTAAAACTTAACAACATTTGTTCCCAAAGAACGATTTGAAGGCTGCGCAAGGAGACGAGAGAAGGGAAAGGGATTAGGTTTTTTTTCTTCCCTTCCTTGATACTGCAGCAAAGAGAGCTTGAGCAGAATTGAAAAAAAAAATCCACCTTTGACATTAATAGGGCATCTAAGCCTGAAAATAAAGTCAAAGGGATAAATAAAGATTTCTGGACATTTAAAAGTTTTTAAAAAACTGGAAAAGGAGAAAAAAAGAATAGAAGGGCAGGATCTGGAAAAGATGGAGGGAGACTGCCTGGAATTAAGGAATGGAACTAAATTAAAAGGAACTCATGGTGAAATTCTTAACAAAGATTCCTCAAAGATACAAGTTTTAATGGAAACTTAGGTAACAGAAATAATAGACCTAGGAAGAGAAAGTGAAAAAAAAGAAGCAAAAGTAAAAACAGCCTGGATTATTTGGCATTACCTTGGTGACTTTTGGTTTTTTCATCTAGATGGACTGAAAATTAAACTGTGTGGTTGTATATTTCAGAATAAATATAATTCTTTATCAGGCAGTTATTCAGAGAAGCTCATAGAGATTGAAACAACGACCTGAACAGCTGAAATAGAAGAGATTGATATTCCACCAGACTGTTCAATCTTTTGGAAGCCTGCAGTCACAAAACCAAAAAAAAATTCTCCACACCTGCGGAGAGGCAAACATCTGGGTTACAAACAGACTCACCCTCTGTACCTCCATTTCAACACCACTCCAGCCAGGCACCCAGATGGAATCCTAGCTTTCTAACAAATTGATTAGCCATCCATCTTACTTGGAGCCCACAGCTGCGAAACCTACTCCAATACAGGAAACACAATGTTGCCAGCCAATCAAGACACAAAAAAAGCCACAAAAAAGACAGAAGACATTAGAAACACCAATCAAGCAGAACACAGCAAACTCCAAGACCAATAAACACAGAGTAAGACTCCCAACCAATCAGGATGAAGAAAAAAACCATTCTGGCACAGCGTAGGCTAGCACCAAATTTTAAACAGAAATGGCTGTGAAAGCCTGATTCCAGTTTTAAAGTTATTCTGTTTCATTTCTACATTCATTTCCATTTTAAAGAAGTCTGCATACACATACACACACACATACACACACACAATGTATGTAAGAAGGATAGATAGACACACAGACAGACAGACAGATAGATAGGCTTATACATTTTGTACCTTTCCCAGGTACAGGTAGTCCTCCACTTACAGTTCAAAGTTACAATGGCTCTAAAAGAAATAAAATATGATCATTTTTTAAATTTATGACTGTTGCAGCATCTCTATGATCAAAATTTAGATACTTGGCAACTGGTTTATATTTATGACAGCTGCAGTATCCTGAGTCATGTGATCTACTTTTTGCAACCTTCTGACAAGCAAAGTCAGAAGAAGAGGATTCACTTAACAATCATGTTAATAACGTAGCAACTGCAGTGATTCACTTAACAGCAGTGGCAAGAAAGTTTATATAATGGAGCAAAACTCACTTAACTAACTACATCTTTTTGATGATTTTTATTATTAGAAAAACATAGGGCAATATCTAGATAAACTAGTGTATTAAAGAATAACTATATTTTTGCCTATGTTTCAGATTGTAATTAAAATTTGTGTTACATTCTTTTCCCCTGTTTTGTCTTAGTAGATCAGGGTTGTCAAACTCAAGACCCGTGGCAAGTTGACCATGTGAAGTTGTCCTGCAGAGACTAGGCTGTGATGATTAGTCATGCTGAGTTGTCCTAGACTCCAAGAAATAGGGCGTTTCAGAGGATTTTTATTAGATATTTCATTTGCCAGCATATTATGGGTAGATTTGTTAGAAATACCATATTCAAGATGCAAAAATTTGAAACAAATCTGAAGTTAAGATTTTGGGTATCTCCTTGATATCATCTAGCAATTGTAGTTCTAAATAGGTGCTGCAGGTTTGTAATGCTTCAAACAAGTGTTCATTGTAGCTAACAGATGAACAGAGATGTCATAGGCAGTCTGAGTTCAGTCTGTAGCAATAACTGAGGGCAAACACAGCAAGACACATGATTTGATTATTCTTTGTTTTAAGACTAAAGGAGGTAAAATGAATTGGAACAACTGCACATGCTTGGCAAGAATTCAAATGATTCACGAAGTAGTAATTCATCAGTGGACTGATTCAAAGTCAGAGCCCCCATAGTAAATGTCTTTTTCTCCTTAATGATTACTTTAGAACTTACATAGAAACATTTGCTTAAAATAATGAAAAAGTGTAAGTGACACTCTTGGTTTTCAACATAATAAATAAAAGCGGTCAGTTCAATGCCCTCAGTCTGCTTTCTTCAGAAAAAAATAAATAAAAAGGGGAGGGGAGGGGAAAGAGGAAATGGAAGAGAAGGATACTGTTAGTATTTGAAAGCCTTGATTGTCTCCTTGAATATAACTCATAAAATTATTAAATATGTGCTTGGAAATAGGGACCACACTATTTTTTCTTGTTCTTCTCTAAACTAAACTCATGATGAACCTGCTGCTTACAGATAAACCCAGCATATTAATAAAAAGAAATAGCCATATGTCTTTCATCTTGAAGTACCCTTTGTTATCATTTGAAAAGTTCCAGCATTTATTACAGCAAGTGATATAATAAATGTGAGCAAATGAAACAATTATGGTAGTTGAAGGCTACAGATTAAAAGAAAAGAGACATTGCGAAATCATGACTGCCAGGTCTCTTTGACTACTAAGTGTGATTTAGCATTGATTTACATGTCTTTTGATAGACATTTCCAGGTAATATTGAAATCTGCCACTTTCAACTTGATTCAGGTAATCCCCAGGTTACAAGTATTCCTTTACCGAACATTTGAAGTTATGTAGTAAGTGGGCCTAGTGTTTATGAAAAAGTCCTGAAACTATAAATGTTGCATCACCACAGCAGTTTTTTGCATTTACAAACAACTGCAGAGGCTCTGCAACATTTGTCCTGCCTATTCCCCTCCTCCACACTTTGCTGGGCAAAATGGAGCTTCAGAAGGACAACAAAGTACCAGGCACGGCCAGTGCACACCAAAATGAAACTGCAGAGAGGTGCATACAGCTGAGAGGCTGGAGAGGAGACAGCTTGCTAGATTTTTGCATAGTAAGTGAGGTTGGGTGCAACAGGTTGGGGGAAAGCAATTGTGAGGAGCATGAGATATTTCAGTGGGTTGGGAAAGCCTTGAGTAGTCTCAAGCAGGTGGCCTGTTCCATCACTAGGTCCTCCATGGCCTTCTCTACCCTGAAATACCTCATGTACACTTTATGAACTGTGCATTAGATTAGTGAATGTGTGGACAAAAGGAGGGAATGATCACATTCAAGGTATGAGATACACTCCCATGAAGTCTCGAGTTATGAATGGAATGGGCAAGCTCCATTCCATTCTTAACTCGAGGTCTACCTGTAGTTCCTTTTAGCATTCATTTTTCCCATTGCACTGTCTGTAAACTTAAGGGATCTGTAAGAGTTGTATCAATATGTATATATGCATGTTTTCATAGATTTTCATGGGTTACAGGTATGCAGGTCTTGGCATGTTCAGGTCTGTAAGATTGAGAGCATCTTGGCAACATTTTGACGAGATCCCACTCGCCATCTTCAGGCTAGTGCTTTCGACTTCGTGCTTTGCTCCCTTGAAAAGGGAACAAAAATCTTTAAAAGATTGGTATGAGCTAAAGATACAAATGAAAGGTAGAAAGAAGCAGGAAATCAGCTTCCCCCCAAAAAACTCTTATTTTTATCTTTGCTGGCCTAAGTTGATGAAGGATGAGCTCCAGTATATTATCAGCATTAAAAATAGTTTCAGTGGAACATGGAGCTGGAGATTGGAAAACTTATGTGTAGCAGTAAATTATGGTCAATTAAACAAGAACTATTCCACATAAACTTTGTTTATTGACAAAGAACAATAATTCCTTCCTTCCTTTCTCCATTCCTTCATCCATCCATCCATCCATCTATCCTTCCACCCATCTATTAAAATAGAGGCATATTTTTCAAACTAAATTATATTTTGAAATCTTTGTTGCCTTAGTTGATTTTGTTCAGCAATTTTATTGTACAACAGCTGCTAATTGCTAGACATAGATTTTATTCATTATTTAGCTAGTAGTAAGTAGTCAAGCTACTTTAGACATTGATTGGTCCAATGAAATGCACATAAATAGAACAGTGGAAAAATAGAATATGAAAAATGGAAGTAAATAAAAAATAGCAAACTAACTGAAGGATAAAAATGATACTTTCCTCTTGACAAAATGTATCCACATGCCTTTGTCTCTGGTTTTTAGACCTCCAATCACTGTTCTCTTACTATTGCTATTGTTATTATCTTAGAACTGCAGCAGTAGTATAACTGCAATTTGAAAAGCTTTTTTAATTGGATTTTATGAAAATTGTCCTTAATGTTAGCATCATAAAAATTACCCTTTGAAAAAGGATAATTTTTGGCTGAAAAATATGAAAAATCAAGAATATGAGGGTATAATCTCAAACTGACAGGATGGAACTCAAAAAGTAATGTTGAAAGTTTTACTTCATACAAAGAGTGGAAGCTTGGAATTTCCAGCAGAAGTAGCATGTCAATCATCAGTAACTGAGTTTAAACATCCTTGAATAAACATCATCATCATCATAATTCCATAATTATAGCTGAGCAACCAGGGCATGGGCCTGCAGGGCTACTGGAAGCTGAACAACCTCAGAAGTGGTAGAAACGCACGATGTCAGATAACTGCGCTGTAATGAAATGCTACTACATAGCAGAACCAGAAAAATGAGGCTACCAAAAAAGGATGTACAAATTATGGAAACAAGAATACCCAGACTCAAGGATAACTGAATTACAATTAGCCAATCAGTGACAATTCATCATTAGGAACAAAGTGTTCAGTGAAGTTGAACTTGAAGAAATATGGAAAAATTGTGAAACAGGAACACAGACTGCTGAACAGCAGACTGCTGAAGTGACAGCAGAAAATATTCCATTAACACTTGGAGCAACTGAACAGCCTGAATTAGAAAAAAATGCAGATATTTTGCAAGAACAGGAATAGCAAGGGCCTGAAGTCATCATTGAAACACTAGGAGTATTCAATGCCAAGCAGCAAAAACTGAAGGCAAAGATCTTGGCACACACTGCATCAAATGCAGAAAGAAGGCGGCTTCCAATGTTGAAGACTGTGCCTAGAAAACATTTGGCAGCATTGATGATAGATGCAAATTATGCACTTGCAGCAGTCCAGATAACATCAGTTAAACAAACAAATCAGCTTGCCTACAATACAGCAGTCATAGTAACAGAAGAACTAGGGATTCAACAGCCACAGCCCCCTAGAAAATCAACTGGAAAACCAAAGTGGAAAATCAGGTTGGAGTTGAAAATCAAGAGCCTGCAAGCAGATGCAAGCAACTTGAAAAATTTGCAGGAGAAAATGCTGAAGAACAGCAAGATCAAGAGACTCTGATAAAAAAAATACAGGCTCAGCACAAGAAAACTTGATGAAGCATTGGAAATTGTGAAGCAGCAGATAATAGCAGCACCAAGGAAAATTGATAAATACAAAGCCAGAGTTATCTAATACAAAGAAAATCAATCATTCCAATCAGACCAAAGATGGCTCTGTCAGAATCTGAATCAGGGGATACGAAAATTGAAAAACCTGAGAAAACAGCAACTACTCAGTTTTGGAACCTGTGGGAGACTGAAAAAATGTTACAACATAAATGCTGGGTGGATCAAGGACTTTGAGATAAAATTCTCCAAGAATAAAATGGACCAATAGGAAATAACTACTGAAATAATAAGCAACAGAGTGAAAAAAAATCAAAAACTGGACATCACCTGGCAATGATCAACTTCATGGCTTTTGGCTCAAATACCTGACCAGCCTGCATGAAAAAATGACTGAAAAATTCAGTGAGATGCTGCAGACAGGAAACATCAGTAAATGGTTAACAGCTGGGAAAACCTACTTGATACAGAAGGATCCAGTAAAAGGGGCAACACTGCAGATTACAGGCCAATAATGTATCTGCCAACCATGTTCAAGCTGCAGACCGGCAACATAGCTGACACGATCTAGGACTACCTAGAAACAAATAACATCTTGCCAATAGAGGAGAAAGGAAACAAACGAGGAAGCAGAGGGACAAAAGATCAGCTCCTGATTGACAAAATGATTCTAGAGAACTGCAAAAGCCAACAAATAAGTCTGCATACAATTTGGATTGATAACAAGAAAGTATTTGATTCACTACCACACAGCTGGATCATCAAGTGCCTGGATGATCTGCAAATGCATTGGCACTTTCACTGCAAATGCGATGAAGCACAGAACTGCTTATTGGAAATGATTTATTCTTTGTCACCTCTGCTGTTAATCATTGCCATGACCCCCCATCAACAATTTTATAGAAAATTAATCTGGGTTATCAAACTGCTAAAAATTCACAGAAAATGTCTCACCTGCTGTACATGGACGATCTGAAGTGATACAAAAAAATGGGAAATCAAAATCCAGTCACTGACCAATACAGTTTGTATTTTCAGCACTGACATCAGCATGGAGTTCGCCTGGACAAGTGCACCACAGTGGTACTGAAGAAAGGAAAAATCATAGAAATTAAACCTGAAGCCTACAAATGCCTGAGCAAACAGCATCTGAACAATGTCAAGCATGGGCAAGTGAAAAATATGGTCAGCAAAGAATACACACCAAGGGTCAGAAAACTTCTAAAAAGCAAACACCATCAAGGCTATAAATACCTGGGCCATACCATCAACAGATATACTGCTGGGATTGTAAACTGGACACAGGCAGAGCTGGACAGTGAAATAGGAAAACAAGAAAACTGATGAATGTACACTATGTGCTGCACCCAGGTAGTGACATTGACAGGCTACATTTGCCCAGAAAAGCAGGTGGCAGAGGACTTTTGCAAGTGAAGCAGACAGTCAAAAAAGAGAAGCATGCTCTGGCAGATTATGTGAAAGACAGTGTTGAACCAGCTTTAATGGAGGTCAACAAAAAGAAGCTGCTCAAAATGCAGCAAACCAAGAATCAATACAGGAAAACAGCGATGCAAACTCGGGCTGACAGCTGGTGTAAGAGACTGCATTGACAGTTCCTTGAAGATCAAGGAAAAGTAGATAAGGAAAAGACCTGGTTATGGCTGACCAATAGAACACTGAAGAAAGACAGAAAGCCCAAGAGCAGCCCAAGAACAAGCCATCATAACAAATGCAATTAAGGAACAAGCCATCATAACAAATGCAAGTAAAGCGCAGAATAGAAAAATCTGCTGATGTCCAAATGCAGGCTCTGCAAAGAAGCAGATGAA
This sequence comes from Laticauda laticaudata, assembly GCA_004320025.1. Taxonomy (NCBI): domain Eukaryota; kingdom Metazoa; phylum Chordata; class Lepidosauria; order Squamata; family Elapidae; genus Laticauda; species Laticauda laticaudata. Next base: position 29,647 of record BHFT01019368.1, read on the forward strand.
ACCATCGATCACATACTGAGCTGCTGCAAGACAATCACTCAGAATGACTACAAACATATTCACAACACATACACTCAGATGGGTCCACTGGAACTTGTGTACACACTCATCTGCCTGTAGCAAATAACTTTGCTCATAGCCTGAGAAAGTGGTTGAAATGAGCATGCAAAAACTACTGTGGAGCTTCCAAATATAGATGACAAAGTTTTGGAATACAATATCCTGGTATCAATTGTGGATAAGAAAAAGTGTGGGATCATCAACATTGCCGTACCTGGTGACAGCAGAATCAAATGAGAAACAACTTGAAAAAAATACCAGATATCAAGGACTTGAAAATTGAATTGCAAGATTCTGGAGATAACCAGTGGCAAGTGGTTCCAGTGGCACACTGGGTCTTGTGCCTAAAGACCTAGGCAAACACTTAAAACATTTAGCACTGACAAATTGTTTTGAAGGTAATTCCCATTAGAGAGTGAGCGCATACAGGGAGACATATAGAGAGTAGTGTTGAAAATATACACAACAGTACACAGATACACTGTACAGTCAATGTAGGTTTTTACTTCCAGAAGGTTTAAGCAAAGTCAAAATAAGGAGTCCAAAAGTCATTCACAGGTTAATCAGTCAGTTTTTCATCAAAGGATATTCCAGTAACAAAGTCCAGTGTCAAAAACAGTTAAGTATCAGACTTACATTAAACCAGTAATATCAGTCAATTAGGAAAAAATGGAGCAATTGCAATACTTTCCAACAGAAGGAAAATAAGATACACTCACACTCTCTCTGAGACTCAGACTAAGACTAAAAATCCAAGTTTCTGGCTCATCTTAATGGCATTTGCAGAACCACACCTAATAGCTGCTCTGCATAAATGTCTATACTGGTTCATATATTTCTAACCCAAATACCTGTTAGGTGTTTCATATTCCTAACAAAAATCACTATTGGTCAGCTGCAGAAGGCCACCTTACTGGGATCTACTCGCATAATCCACTGATACATCACACAGTCCTAAATGTTTGTGAAGTGTTCGACTAGTGATTTGTGATACGAAACCCAGCATAGTTATCTCATTTGCTGTATACGCTGTCATTTTTTGTGGATGATGATGATTATTATTTTGATTCAGTCCCCCATAGCTGGATTAAGAAATGCCTGGAAATCATCCACAGCAACATTCGAAAATTCATGGAAATTTCAATGTAAACAAAGCTTATGGCTAATGGAGAAGTTGAAATTAAATGAGGCATCTTCCAGGGTGACTCCTTTTCACCCCTACTATTTATTTTGTCAATGCTACCACTGATAACCATTTTAAAGAAATGAACTGTGGATACAAACTTGCAAAGAAAGGACTGAAAATTTCGCATTTGTTGAACATGGATGATTTGAAGCTGTTTGGTAAAACAAAAAGTGAACTGAATTCACTAATTGAAAGCATGAAAGAATTTAGCCAGAACATTGAGATGCACTTTGGAATTGACAAATGTGCAACAATGGCAATCAAAGCAGGCAAGGTCATAGAAGATGATGGAATAGAACTTGAAAACAAAAAAATGATAAAGGCAATGAAATCAAAAGAAGGCTACAAATAGAATTAGGATAAATCCTAATTCTAATTAAAATCCTAAAATAGGATTTTAGAAGCCTCTGATTTAATGTATAATAAAGTCAAGGAATCAACTTCAGCCAAGTACATTTGAAGAATTCACAAGATTTTAAAATCCAAATTGATGGTGGAAACATCATAAAAGCAATAAATACTTGGCCTATGCCTGTGATTTGATACTCTGCAGGAATAATTGACTGAACCCAGATGGAGCTGGACAATTTAGACAGAAAAACAAAGAAGCTTATGACTATGAATCATGCCTTGAACCCTAAAAGTGATGTTGATTGATTATATTTACCAAGAGCAGAGGGTGGTTGAGGTCTCCTACAAGTAAAGCAGACTGTAGAAGAAGAAAGACAGCTTGAATGCTACATCCAAGAAAGTGAAGAGCCAATGATTAAAGAATTACATAAAGGAAGCCTTTTGAAGACAACCAAGTCAAAAGTTGAATAGAAAAAAGAAGTAATTGAGAAGCAAACCAAAAATTGGAAAAGCAAAGCTACACATGGCCAATATCTGAAAAGTATTGAAGACAAAGCTGACAAAAAGCTTATTTGGAACTGCCTAAAATTAGAAATACTGAAAAAAGAAACTGAAGACTTTATTTTGGCTGCTCAAGAACAAGCCTTAGCCACTAATTGCATGAAGGCAAAGATTCAGGATGTCACCACCAGTAGCAAATGTCACCTCTGTAATGAGAAAGAGAAAACAGTTGATCAGTGGTTCAATCAGTGGGTGCAGCAAAATTTCACAAACTGACTATCTAGAATGCCATAACTGAATTGCTAAAATCAATCACTGGAAACTGTGCCAAAAGTTTGAATTTGAGTATTAGTAACAACTACTGGGAACATCAGGTTGAGATGATACTGGAGCATGAAAAGATTTTTTTCTTTTTGTGGGACTTCAGAATTCAGACTGACAGGCACTTGGCTGACAACATACTGGACATAACAATAGTTGAAAAGAAAAAGGGTTGGTTCATTGACATTACAATATTTGGTGATGCACGAACTGAAGACAAGCAGCAAGAAAAAAAATCACAAAGTACCAGGACTTACAAATTGAAGCTGAGAGACTTTGGAAAAAGAAATCATGTGTTATCCCAATTGTAATTGGAGTCCTTAAAGGGCTACCTAAAGGGCTACCTCGCTATTTGGAAAGTGTGAATTTATCAGACTTGAATACCCTGATTCTACAAAAAAAACCCACCCTACTTGGAACAGCTTACATCCTCCGATGCTACCTTAACAGTTCTTAGGTCCTTGGTTAAGACTCGAACTGTTGAGCTACCAACCAGCCCCAAAGGCTGTGAATCTCACCAAAAATTAACCACCATAATCATCATCATTATCATCATCATCTGGACTTTGGCTAAACCAGAAATTTTGGACTGGAAAATATGTAAACTTTTGAACATGTACCACGCTTTGCATCCATGAAGTGACGTCAGCAGGCTGTACCTGCCAAAAAGAACAGGGGGTAGAGAGCTCTTGCAAGTCCATCAAACTGTAGAAGAAGAAAAATGAAGTTTGAATGATTATGACAATCAAACTACAGAAAGTTGCTGCAGGCTGTGAAAATGGAGAACATTATAAAAACAACAGAAACAAAGGCAGAATATAAGAAAAAACAACTGGACGACAGAATAGAATAGAATAGAATAGAATAGAATAGAATACTTTATTAAATGATTAACAGATTAAATGGATGGAAAACTAAAATTTTGCATGAACAGCACTTGAAAAACACTGAAGGAAAATGTGGTAACAACTTGACATGAGCAAACTGACTGCAAAGCTAGACATGATCTAGTTGCTAAATTAATCCACTCGTCATTATGTAAAAATATGCCCTACCTGTATCCAAAAAATAATGGGAACATAAAGTGGAAAAAGTTGTCAAAAATGAGATGCTGTACCAGGAGACACCAGAGTCAAAAGAGAAGAACTGGAAAAATCATGAAATATTGCCACAGTTAGGGATGAAACATGTAACAGTAATACCCATTGTCATTGGGACACTTGACACCATGTCCAAGAATTTTACAAAACACATTAAGAAATTGCAGATTCCTGAAATAGCACAAAAAACTGTGCTTCTCGGAACATTATATATTTTAAGAAGATACTTGGTTGATATCTAGGATGCTGGCAGCAACCCATATCAACCATTAGCACCTGTCACTGGTATTTGTGATACATTTTTTAAATGTTCAGTTGACTGAGTTTCATATTTAATGAATAAAAGAGATAATAATAGAAACCAACACCTCTTCTACCAGTCACTTGATGAAGTCAAGTCTATACTAATGTTCACCCATGTAAAGAAACTTTGAACTTTTGGAAACAACTGTGGGAAAACCTAGTGGAACACAATAAAACTTCCTCCTGGATCAAAGATACTCAGAAACAAACTACACAAAACAAACTAGAGAATATTGTAATAACAACAGGTATGGTTGCACAACAAGTAAAGAAGGTCAAGAACTGGAGTGCACCTGGCCTGAATGAACTGCATGGATACTGGTTAAAACACTTGACCATTGTCCATCACCGCATGGCAACTCAATTTGATGAAATGCTTAAAAGTTCAGCAAGCAAAGAATGGTTAACAGCTGGCTGAACATACTTGATAATGAAAGATCCAGAAAAGGGCACAGAATCAAGCAACTATCACCCAATTATTTGTCTACCAACAATATTCAAGCTTTTTACAAGACTACTGGCAAATTCAGTATTCAATCATCTGATGGAAAACAGTTTGTACTCAGTAGAACAAAAAGGAAATTACCAAAAATCAAGAGGAACAAAAGATCAGCTGCTCATTGACAAAATGGTACTAAAAATGCAAAATGATGAAGAACAAATTTAAATAAGGCATGGGTAGATTTGACACATTACACCATAGCTGGATTAATGCATGTCTGAAAAACTTTGGAATCAGCAAAGATATTTGTACATTTTGAAAGCAAATATACAAAAATGGAAAACAGTTCTAACAGCAAATGGGGAGAACATTGGTGAAATCAACATCAGATGAGGAATCTTCTAAGGGAACTCACTTTCGCCACTATTGTTCAACATCGCGTTATTTTCATGGGAAAAACTGGGCTACCAAATCTCAAGCCAACATGGAAAGATAAATCATCTACTATACATGAATAACTTAAAACTGTATGTGAAAAGCCCCACTGAACTTGAATCAATACTCAACACAATTAAACTGTTCAGCAACGACATCAGAATGACCTTTGGACTTGAAAAATGTTATTCTATCCATGCAGTGAGGAAAAAAATAGAAGGAATAGAACTGGGAAATGGAAACATCATGAAAACATTAGTGAAGGATAACGGTTACAAATACCTAGACATATTGGAAGCAGATAATATCTTGAATGGAAAAATCAAAGAGTCAATGCAAAAGGAATACATCAGGAAGGTCTGCAAAATATTAAAAACAAAGCTGAATGCTGGAAGCATAATTAAAGCCATTAATACATGGGTAATATGCTACCCAGCTGGAATCATCAATTAGACTGTGGCTGAACTGGAAAACCTGGACTGGAAAACATGTAAACTATTGAATATGTTCCATGCTTTACACCCATGAAGTGACATTGACAGATTGTACCTGCCAAAAAGAATAGGGGCAGGGGCCTATTGCAAATCCATCAAACTGTAGAAGAAGAAAAATAAAGTTTTAATGACTATGTGAACCAAAGTACAGAAAAAATGATGAAGGCTGTGAAAATGGGGAACAGTATAAAAACAACAGAAACAAAGGCAGAATATAAGGAAAAATGGCTGGGTAACAAATTAAATGGATGGAAAACCAAAGCTTTGCATGGAGTCCGCTTGAAAGACATTGAAAGAAAATGTGATGACAACTTGACATGGGCATGGCTTAAGATAGGAACCACCAAGAAAGAAACAGAAGGTTTAATACTTGCTGCTCAAGAACAAGTACTACAAACTAATGCCATGAAAGTAAAGATACAAAAATCCACTAACAGTCCAAACTGCTGAATTTGCAATGACAAAGTTGAAACTGTTTCACAATATATAAAATCTCACAAACTGACTACAAAGTTAGACATGATTGAATTTTAAATTAATCCACTGGTCATTATGTAAAAAATATGCTCTACCTGTATCTGAAAAGTCATGGAAAAATAAAGTGGAAAAAGTTGTCAAAAATGAGATGGTGAAGATCTTGTGAGACTTTCGAATAACAGATGGATCACCATTTGGAACACAACACACCAGGTATCATAGTTGTTGAAAACTGAAACATATGATTTATTGATATCATTGTACCAGGAGACACCAGAGTGGAAGAAAAAGAATTGGAAAAAAATCACAAAATGTCATGACTTGGCCATCAAAACTATGCAATTATGAATGAAAAATGTAACAGTGATACCCATTGTCATTGGGGCACTTTCTACCATGTCCAAGAATTTTGCAAAATACATCAAGAAGTTGCAGCTTCCTGCTGTATTGCCAGCGGAGCTGCAAAAGACTATGCTATTCAAAACAACATACATTTTAAAAAGATAACTGATTAATACCTAGGATGCTGGCAGCAACCCATATCAACCATCAGAGCCAGTAAATTATATTTGTGATACATTTTAATATGTTCAATTGACTTAAACTGTTAATTTTTTACCAGTCCCAGACCAAGAATAGAACTGAAGATGAAATCTGGAATAATAATAACAACAACACAACAAATACAAAAACCTACAAAAAGGAATAGAACAATTGTGGCAAGCAAAGATAGTACCAATAGTAATAGATACTTCGGGAGCAAACCTAAAACAACTGGAATATCACTTGAACACCATTGGCATTGACAAATTTGCCATTGGTCAATTACTTGGAACAGCTTCCATCTTGCAATGGTATCTGTAACACCATCAAACATCCTGTGCATGGCACAAAGGCAACACAGTCACATAAGTAAGAAAAAATCCCTTTAATACCTCCAATTTTGCCTCCAATGTCTAGTTACCTTCTGAATGAGGTAGAAAAAACTGTCCCCAAAATAGTCTTTAAGTGAAGGAAATTCAGTCCAAAAACAAAGCACATATAAACTGTAAATAAAAATCCACACAAACTATGCTGCAGCAATTAACTGGACAGGGCAGGATATGAAATAAAAAATAACTCACCATTTGCTTCCCATGCAAATCTTCCTTTTTGCGCAATCTTCCTTTTAAAACAGTTTTCTCAGCTGCAGCCAATGAAAGGGCCCTTTCCTCCCCCTCTTTAGCCACACAACTAGTCCTTCCATAGCCACTGGAGCCACACTCCCAATCCCTGTCAGCTGCTCAGCCTCCCCCTTGGAATCAGATTCTGAAAGGGGCATGACACATCCAGATCTGCTTATCTCCTTGATAAGGATTTCATTTGTAGATAAAAATGCCAAATCCAATTTTAACATCTAATCAATAATAAACTAATAATTAAAACAATTATTATATAGTAGGAAAAGGCAAAAGTGGTCCCACTAACTATATTGTATCAAAAGGAAATAAAAAACCTCCAGTTTTATCAATGCTTGGCAGAAAAGGGAGGCAGAAATTATCTCTCTTTTACATTCTCTTAAGAAATGAGAGGGAACATAGAGTAAAACTGTAACTACCATATCCTGCTACTCCTTCATGATTAGAAAGTAATAGAATGCTGACAAATCAATAGCATTCAATTCATACTTTCACCAGAAACACCTGATTGGGCCCATAATTCTGGTTTAATAAAGATGTTCATTGTAGGTAAACTTTCTTGCTATTTACTTCCATTGATGATTCTAAAGATTAACTTTCACTTTTTTGAAGCAGTTAAGCTTTTTACTTTCTTGCATATAATTTGCAATGACTGCTTGATGAACATAATAGAATAATTTTCAATATGACATAAATAAGTACAGTGAATGCATTTGGATATACAAATTTGTGTTGTCTTAGCAGACAAAAAGCATTGTGATAATGTGTGTAATGCAGATAAATGAAGCAAATGCTTAAGCATGAGATTCCTGAATGCTAGGTAAAGAAGCATAAACATATAATTTTGCCTTAATTTCTGTGGAAACAATAATCCATATTGTGTTAGAGCTGTTTGTTATATTTCTCTTGTAAATTTAAAAGAAAATTCAGTGTCTTCTTAATCAGTAAAACAATGTAGAAACATATTGTGAGATATGGTTAAGAAAAACTCTGGTAAATATCTTCTTCGACTGTTCTGTCTATTTTTTAAACCCAAAGTCTAATGCAGTGGAAACAAACAAACATTCTTCCAATGTGGAATTAAATAGAATGTTGCCCTTTTCCTCTACCAGATGCCCTGAATCTACTAAGTTTTTATATCTCGACTTACTGATCACTGAATATTCAATGCCAAACATACACTCAGCACACTATCAGATCTTTTTAGATGAAATATTGAGCAAATGGAAACACAAAAGACAAAATGCAAACCTACTTTTTTCAGATATTCCATATCTCTTGTCTCATTAAATAAAGCCAGTGTGCCATTTTTAGATTGTGTAAAGGTTATACCAAAATTAAGTATTTTTATAACTGCAGCATATTTAAAATATATATTAATAGTTTTTGAGGACCAGTGATTATCTTATTTGCGTAATCAACCTGCTTATATTGGAAAAATATAAGTAAATATTTTTAAGAGCATAATAAATAATAAGAACATAATAATTTATAATAATCACTTCTTGCATACAAAATAATCCCTACAGTCCTGCATATGGAAATAACTTCCTATTTTGGAAAGATCTGTCCCTTCCACACAATTTAACCTTTCCTTAGTGCACCTTCTCTGAGGGGAGAAAAAAACTATTTTCTACCTCGATAATCCCTCTAAACAGGGGTGGGATTCTATCAGTTCTCACCTATTCACTAAACCGGTAGTTAACATTCTAAGTAGTTCGGAGAACCGGTTGTTAGAAGAAATTATTGGCCTAATCCTATAAGGAAGGCAGGAAGGAAACATTCTGGTGTTGCTTTCAGAAACTGCCTCTCTGTTAACCCTTATTACATTCTTGGCNCTCCTTTGCTGGTACTTTGCTTGTGTGGAGTGACCATTCAAAGTTACAATGGCACTGAAAAAGTGACTTATGACCATTTTTCACACGACTGTTACAGCATCCCCACAATCATGAGAGGCCAGGCGAGGAGATGCATGCCTTGATGTGAGTAAGGTCAGCCAGTCACATGACCACCAAGCCATGCCCACCAACTAAGCCACGCCCACAGAACCGGTTGTTACAAAATTGGAATCCAACAACTGCCTCTAAATATATGGTTTTCTTTTTAAAAAGTATATAAATTCTCTAAGTCTGCAGTTTGGGCATGGAAATACACAAATCATCCATCTAGGGACAAGCATTTTAACATACATTTCATAGTGAATTCTGTAGATACAACTTATGCTTTCTAAAACAGTTTTCAAGTTTAGTGTGGCAGCCACAATTAAAAAATAAAAAATAATGATATTAAGAAAGTAAGATAATTTTTCCTGATGAATCTAGTCTTCCAAACAGCTATTCTTAATGGTGGTGTTAATGCAGAATCATATTAAAATCAACTATGTTCTATTTTTATTCTTTTGCTAAGCATTAATCTAGAATGTCAGCTTGACATGAACAATTCTAGAATGGAAATATAATGTTCATCAAGCTTTTAAGCTAAATATCAACTGGTGTCTTGATATCTTGGGTGCTTTTGCCTAAACTATAATGTGGTGTGATATAAATCAGAATTTTAGTTACCTTGCTATCAAAAGTTGCCACTCTTTTAGAATCATTTTCTTCAAATTATTTTTGATTGGTTACAAACATTGTGTATGTGTATGAGATTCATTTATAGATTCATTCATTGTAACATCGCAATAATGTTCATGCAACCCCAGATTCCTTGGATTTAGAATACAATATTTATTAATTCAGAACAGAAGTAGGTTCATTTGAGATCCTTTTTCCAGAGCATTCTAAGCAAATTAGAAATGACTATCTTGTTATTGTTCTGCCAAAGTAGCAATTTCTTATAATAATTTACAGTACAGTTGTCATGATAATTTCATCCTTCATGAACAATCTTAATTCCTACAAAACCGCCTTAACTGGTGACATTCACTTTATTGGTTCAGATGATATCATTTAATTATACCCAAAGGTTTGTTTCTTTTTTAAAATTTACTGCAATCATACATCAGGGTTTAATACATTCTCCTGCTTCCTCTTGTGGCCTTATATAATTCATATAATAAACTATGAGAAAAGGACTAACTCACTGTCACTCATTGGTAGTCATGATTAAATAGGATTTTGAACTCTTCCTTGTCTTAGTTCAGTATTCTAATTCTATCATCATATAAGAGTTATATGAAAAAAGAAAAGGAACAAGTCCTTCCTTTCAACATGAGGAAAAACAGCAAGACTATCTACTTAGGGCCAGGGAGAAGAGAATGTTTGCTAGGATTTCTAAATCATTTTGGAAGAGCAGGTACATTGGTTTCCAAAGAAGTTCCATTTTTTACTGACAGTGAAAAATTTCATTCTATTCTACAGAAATGCCCATCAAGAACTGCCAAATATCCAAGTATGATGCTTTAGTGATTGAAATATTTTCTTAATTCTATATTACATTCTCCCTATTTCACTGCAAAATAATATTCTATGTGCCATGCTGATAGAAAGAGGTAAATATATTGTCCAATTTATCCTCACCAAACTTCCAGTGAAACCAGCTATACCACAGATGGTATTCATCTAACATATTTAATTGATCCTTAGATGGTGAAAATGGGGGAAAGGCAAGCTTAATAACATCTTTTGATGAATGCAATAACCTATGCAGACATTATTGATTGTGTCAAAAATGCTTGGTAAATAGTTGAATATATGACCATAAGAAGTTTTAAACAATAAGACATACTTGAACCATGGTCCCACAGGAAAAGAGTCATTCACCTGGTATTTGCTATGGGATGGAATTCAATTAAGTAAATCATACATTCCAATCCAGATTCATTAACTAGTTAATTAACTTCTAGTTTTTGTATTTTTAAATATATTTAAACCAGAATTACCAAACTGGGACAAAAAAATTTCTAGAAGTTTTGCACATTTGGCCAAGCATATCACATCCACCAAGTGTCAAATATCCATTTGAAATAAGGCAAAATCTATACAATATTTGAACATTAACACTCCCCACAGCATCAGTCTTTGATTTGCTGTCAAAGTAATGTCTCCTTCCATTCAAATTATACTCTTGGTTTCTTAAATATACAATTATCTATACTCAGAGAAGAAAATAATACAATGTATTCAATGATTTTACATTAAAAGAAAAATTTTATTGGTGCAATACTATATTTGCAAATTAGTCTTGGTCAGTTTTTACTTAGTGACTTTTTCTAGCAGAAGATAAATCAATACAGAATAGTTCAATTTTTTTCCTTAGAATATGAATTATCTGTCAATATAAAACGTTTTTGTAGGCAAGTCACTAGTGATTTAAATGAATGTAAAATGAACTTAGCTGTGAGCATGATCATCAAAAAAACTATAAATGTCATACTCTGAAGAATTTTAATGGGCCAGATTCAACCAGTCATAGCAATCTTATCCAATGTAGTGTGATTTTAGATATTTTAATGTAGGCAGCTGCTATTATTCCTCTGCAATGACTACCATCTTGAAAAATCATTATTAAATTAAATTTACATGTTTTAACGTCTCTAGACCACTCTGTAATTCAACCTGCTACAAAAGTACTGCCAATAAAACAAACTTTGGAAAGAGTGAAATAAGGCAGCTTTGGCAAGAGTATCCACAGAGGGAGGGAAGGACCAAATGAGTTACTTTATATGATTGTCTGCTCACTTTCAGTGATTCTGGGCAACTTACAAAAAAGTTATGGTCAGAAACTGATCCACCATACAATTGTGTGAATTTTCCAACATATAAGGGCACCAGATTGCGAGAAACTGGTTTAAGGGCCTGTCACATAGGCTGACGGATGCAAAATATATATAAAAAGGACATAGCGGACGAGAAAATGCTCCATCCGTTGTTATCCGCTCTCAAAAGTGCCCCAAATTTGCAAAAGCAGAGCGGACAACAACGGAAAGGAACGGACGGGGGGAGGACATAGCCAGGATAGAAAGCGGATGCTCCATGGAAGCCTAGCGGATGGAAGCGGATGGAAGCGGATGGCACATCCACAGGGCTAAGAGAGGCCAGACGGGGAGGCTGAGCACATCCACTGTGGCCCCAAAACCAGAAGCGCTTCGCCGGGGGAGCACAAGCGAGATGTCGGACATGCGGCGCAATTGCACGGAAGTGAGGGAACCAGTATCTGCAGGAGCCTGCGGTACGTGCCCACGAGATGACAGGAGATGGGTCGATGGCGATAGTGGTGCATGAGCTAGAAGCCTAGCGGGATGTTCCTAGCGGATGCCTAGCAAGAGTGCACAAGCGTTACGATGTCGCTGCGGACATTGTGGGAGAGAATGCATTTGACATCAGTTCGCACACGCCGATGGTGTGATACTACTGTGGACGAGGGTATGTGTTCGGCAGCTATCAGCAGAGGCGGAGCTCATATACCATTCAAGGCAGAGAAGGAGCGGGTGCAGACCAGCCAGGCGCATCTTGGTGCGTAACGCCGTCGCGGTCCAGGCCCATGGTCCACAGTCCAATCAACGCGGGATTACTTGGAACGAAAGTGGTACTAAGGAGTAATACTCTTATGGGCTGTCGATTGCGTGGCTGCCAGCACACGCGGTGTGGGTTTCAGAAAGAAGGGACATGGGGTCACGCACTCATCCCCATCGAAGGGCCCCGATGACGCGATGATCTTGCTTCTGCGCTTGGGGTCTGCTACTTTGCTGCTCCAGAAGATCTGACTCACTCTCTGAGCGTGGCATTAGGAGCTGTCGTGCTAGGTGGCGATTTGCGTTCCTGGGTGCTGGGGGAGGCTTTCTGGCGTGGGGCTTACTATTCTGTCTGGCGCTGGAGACTTCCTGGTGCATTTGGTGGCTTCTGCTGGTGGGCCTTTACTCTTGCTGGACGTGTGTTGAGTGCGGGCGTCGCATTGTAGAGCGTTGGCTCCGTAGGTCCGTGCTGCCATGGTATCTGAGCTTGTCCCTGTCTGGGTGCTGCTGGGTGCGCTGATCCTGCTGCGTGCTGCACGGGTGCCGTATTTCAGCTGGATACGTCGATGATTCCGTTAGGTCCCTGGGCTGTGTGCCTGGCGCTGGGTGCCGCATGGGGTGCCGTAGCTTCTGCCATTGCTGATACGGGAATTCCCTGCTTTCGCCTGGCTGCTGGTGGAGTCCTCGGGCTGTTCGGTGCTGCTAACGTTGTTCGTATTCGCTGAACTGACGGAGCTGGCGGTGGTGGGTGTGTGGAGCAGCCCCTACAACCTCGAAGCCCCACTTGATGAGGCCAGATGGCCCTCGCCAGAGGGAGGGAGGCCATACGCGAGAATGAGAATGGGAGAGGAGGCAATTACTACATCGAAGAGGAAATGAGGATGAGATGTTGAGATGGCTGAGGCAGAATGAGTAATCTTTGGCGGAAGGGACCACAGGCTCTATCGAGAACAAACCAAAGGAAGCAGGCTGCTTGGAGAGAAAAGGCGGAGAGCCTGGCTACACTTCGGAGGTGCTTCCTCAGCTGGTGGAAGCACATGCACACCTGGTACGGGAAGCTGCACCTGCAAGAAATCTGGCCAGGCCACGGTCAAGCTGAAGGACCGAGAGACCTACGCGATGGCCAAGTGCAGCTTCTTGGAGGGTGAGATCCCGCCACTGAGGAGCAGCCCTCCTGACAACCCTCTCTCTCAGGCAGCCGCAGAGAGCCAGTCCTCTTCTGGCAAAGAGTCAGCTCCTGTGTCCAGGCAGATATATGTGGAGCGTGCCACGACGGAGACCCCCCTGACAGCTGCACTCCCGCGGGTGGAGCACCGTGGAGGACCCCCTGACACAGTGGGAGCAAGGAGAGGGCGCTTCCACCAGAGACCAACCCACATCCACCCCCAGCTCCACCTCCACAGAAAGCAGGCAGAGAGGCAGAACTGGAGGGGCAGAAACCACACTGTCCTGCTGGAGATTCAGGGAACCACCATCAAAAGACAGCATAGATCTCCTCTCTCAGCCTGTTACACACCGACATCCCATCCTCCAACTGCAAGCCCTTCCTCACATATGTCAACCAGACCCTCATGGACATGTCCGAATCACAGTACCAGGTGAATAAAGGACAGGAGCTCCGGTCTTCTTCACAAACCCTCCAGACCCAGCTGAACCTGTTTCCCGACCCAGTCCAGATCTGCTCCTCCACCCCAGGTTATGTCACTGCCCTTCCAAGGCTTTGCACAGGCCCTCACCTACCAAGGCTATGGCTACCAGGAGCTCCAGCAGTACAGGCAGCCCTTCCCAGTCCAGGCAACAGGTACATCGTTCGCCACCGATGCAACTGATCCACCAACGCCACCGATGCAACAACGCCACAGATGCCACCCACGCCACAGATGCAACCCACGCCTCACCTCGCTCAGCTGCAGACCAGACAGCCCCACTACACTCCTCCTTCCTCCACCCACAGCCAAGCCAGCCTCAAGACATCTGTCATCGGTCTTGGGCCTGACACCCATGTCATGGAGGAAGGGACTCTCAACATCACAGGAGTGAGCCAGCTCTCTGAGAGCTTCCTCCACACACCATCCTCTGTTGTCCTCTCGGGCCAGGACCCCAATGGCGCCTCAGACCAGCACTCCAGCAGCAGCCACCCACAAGCACCTGGACCCTTCGCCCCTGAGACTATGGGCACGCCTACAAGTGACTGAGAAGAGTGCCAGAGACTGGGTGGCTACCTGTTGACTTTATCTTTTCTTGGGACACTTGGTTCATTTTCTTTTACAGCTTGTTATTAATAAAGATTATCTTTGCTTCACACACTTGCTTCATTTATTTTATAAAATAAAGTCTTGGTGGAAACTTTTAGAAATGGTTTAAGCCTTTGCATGCTTGTGGGATGGGTAATAGCTGTTGGGATGGGCAGGGATACCTTTGGGATGGATAATAGCTGTGGGATGGGTTAGGATACCTGTGGGATGGGTAATAGTTGTGGATAGATAAACCTCCAGTGCAAGCATGTGGGACTGTATGGTCCACCCTCCCAGGTGCCACACCTTTGGCCCTTATTATCAATAACAATGTAATCATTGATCCACACATTCAACATAAACACAACTCTTTATTAAATGCCCTGTTCATTGTAGGCCACTCAACATCACTGGCCCAATCTTCATCAGTGTGATGAGACAGGCTGAAGGAAGCATCCATTAAGCATCTATTATCCTGTCTTGCCACTCCACTGCTCCAGCTGGGGAGTGGCACCAGTGTTTCAGGGAGGTTGCCGCTGCTTCTTCCTTCACGTGAAGCTCTGTTGGGGCCTTGCACATTCACAGTGTCTATCAGGTTTCGCCCTTGCCTCCATTCACCAGGCTCCATGTCCCCATTGCCTTATTGGAGGTCCACGAGCCTGTTCTGCAACACTGGGTAGCGGGTGCGCATGAGATTGTGCAGGATGCAGCAAGCTTCCACGATCCTCCTCACAGTCTGTGGGCGATGCTGCATGGTGGTGAGAAGTACCTGGAACCTGTTGCCACTGCTTGGATGCTGTGGAGAGCAAGAGCCAGATGAGGCTGAAGAGGTCTGCACAGCAGGGTGCTGGACTGAAAGTGAGATCCAGGTGAGTTCCTCCCCCTTTTTATAGAAATATAGATTTTCCGCTCGGTGTCATTCTTTGCATCCTCTAGGCATCCTGCAGACATCCTAAATATCGAGATACGTCCCTCTGCAAACGTTTTTTCCGTTTTAAATGCTTTCTATGCGAGCTGCATCCACTTTCCTCCTTCTACGTCCGTGCTTACAAACGCTGCGTGTCTGTTCCGTGTCCATTTCGCTTCCTCCCTGTGCCGTTTTCCACTGGAGCAGATGCGAGTTGCGCGGATGTGCAGCGGATGTCTAGCGGATATAGCGATGCGTAATGGATGAGAACGTATGCGTAGCAGATGCAGAATGGACACTTTGGATACATTTTTCCTGCTCAAAAAGTTTTGTGCAGCTCAAAACTTTTTGGAGCTGATGAAATGTCAGTAGACAGATGCTGGATGGTATAGAAAGGATGAAAACAGATGGCAGGTGGAGTACAGACGGAATGATGTGCGTTAACCGCAACGAATGGCTAAGTGTTTCTCTCTGTTTTACATCCTCTTTCCATCCGTTGGTGCTGTGTGACAGGGGCTTTATATCCTGTGTATCAATATTACCATGATTTTGTGTTTTCAATTATATTTTAATGTTAAACCACATTTACTTATTTATTCATTCATTTATTTATTTATCTGATTTGTCAATTGTTTACAAGATAATAGGTATAAGAATAAACATGAGTATGAATACAGGAAATAGGTACGAATAAATGGGGACAATCAGACAGGGACGGTAGGTATGATTATGCACTTATGCAGGGCCCTTATTTACTTAGATTGAGTTTACTAATAGTTGTTTCAGTGACAGATATAGATTTAGGTTGTTTATTTATATATTACATTTACATAACTGGCAAGTTGATCCATCATCTTCCATTCCAGAACATTTCTGCCATGACATACATGGTACATAGCATGGGCAAAGCATATGTGCTTTAGGTCTGTGCATGGAACCCCAAATGAAGTCTGAGCCAAGGAAAGAATATTCTATGCAGAGAATCATTTGCATGTACTTAGTAGATATTAGGAACAGGTGATCCAAGGATTCAGGCACTTTTCTAAACTCACTGCAAACAGTGTTTCTGATTTGCTGCATAACTCAGGAAACAGCTTGGAAGAATCAGTTTTGAAAGCACTTATTTTCCTAAGCTTTTTCAGGCAACAAATGTCTATTTTCAAATTTGTGCTCTGCTTGTCATCTTGCCTTCAGAATCCCACCATAACATTGGGTTTTATCACCTATTCTCTTCGTTCTTTCTATTATCTTTCTTTCAGAGATGATAGCAAAAGTTCTTTAAGAAAGTTTTTTAAAAAGGAAATTAAAATGGTGTAAAGTGGGACAATAAATTATGAATTGGGAAAAAGTTATTGGCTAAGATTGGCTAAGATAATTTCAAGAGCAAAGTATATCTGATGAGTTTAAGAGATACTGTATCTCTGACCCACTGTACAATCTGGTTTAACAAATTAAGGAAAGGAGAGAGGAGAGGGAAAAGAGAAGGCAGCCACTCAAATCTCCATGCCATCAGAGATTTAGGAAAGCAGATTGTTCCTGCTCAAAGAAATGTTCATTAATTATTTACCCTCTTTCCAGCAATTTTTTTTTGCATTTTAATTTCTGACCAGATTAAATTCTTTTCTGCTCCTGATGACCCTTGGAATGTCACACTGAGCAATTAATTGCCTTCTTCATATTTTTCCCCAGTTCAGGTTTTATGTGCAGATGAAATTCCTGATATTCAGGTAAATCCCTGCTTATCCCAACACATAAAAAGACACACAGACGTGCAAACACATGCACATACACACACATCTTGTCTTGAATCATACTGTACTCTCCTGAGTTTTGTTTACTAAATTAATATTATTTTTCCACATATTTTTTGAAAGTGAAAGGTTAACATCTACTTGATATTTTGTATTTAGTGATGATGTTGTTCCTTTTTATATCATCAGAATATGCCATCCAAAATATATATTTGCATTCAGAATTGGAAGTACTTTATATTTATTGCATGAATTTTATTTGGCAGACGTTTGTCATTGGAATGCATAGAACCAAGGGAGATCATGGGACTAGGCATTGGGTTTAATACTCCTTTTGTATCTCACTTCCAGATGATATCATTTGAATATAAAATAGAGAGCTGTTTGTATTCATGAATTTTAGACTCAAGTATGAATTGTATTGGCAGTCTCTAATCTTGTAAAAAAAAATGAAAATGAGGGCCGGAGTATATTAAAGTACATGATGTTTTCTTATTTAAAGCAATGTTTGTTTAGAATGAAGTTGCAAACAAATGTGATACAATAGTATGCTATAACTACAGTTACCAGAAGTTTGGTTACTAAATCATCTTAAAAGGAAATGAAAAGCAGACTGTAATATTGTAATGCACCACAGCTGCCTGCCTTGAAGCAGAGCAATCTAAGGCAAAGAGAACTGGCAGAGAAAAGATAAGAATGACTGGCATTCCTCTAGACTACGGTAATGTACATGCACTGCTCTGGTTCACATACAAAGAAATCCTGCCTAAATTGGTAGAATAGTTCTAATTCAGTGACCTGCAATTCTTTTGTAACATGATTAAATTTTATTTTACCACAAACAGAGCTTCTTTGGGTTTATGTAAATTAATGCTATTGTCTTCCATAATAATATCTAATCATCTTGTACTTTGTTGATCTCTTTAAAAGTTCTTCTTATTTCCATCTATTGTTTTCTCCAGAGTCTTGCCTTTGCATGTGTCTGAAATAATATCTAAATATCTAAACTTTTGTCTCATCCCTAGCACTTCCGGTTAATTGTCTGGATTCACTTCATTTTACACTGAACAATTAGTTCTTCTTGTGGTTCAAATTATTCTCAAGAACTTGCTACAATTCAATAGAATTACCGAGTGTGTCATTTGTACTTCTACAACTATCTAACTTGGTACAACAACCAAACCGAACAGGTGCAGATTTCAGCATAGAGTTAGGACTGCAGAAAAAAATAGTTGCAACAAGCCTGCCTTCCACTGAGTACCTGAATATTGCATGGGTCAGAAAGAGGACTGAAAAAATATCTACAGAACCCACATATCTGGGACATAAACTCTTTCAACTTCTCCCTTTAGGATGCCACTATGTGGCATTGCATACCAAAAAGGTAGACACAAAAACAATGTTTTCCTCTTGTTACCACAATACTGTCTCATGCCTAAGGATATTTACCCTTATGGCTGAGTTACTATTATCCTTTTCTATTACCTTCTTCTATTTGTATCTTATGATCATAATACTATGTTGTTGTATGTTCACCGAGAGCTTATGTGCCAGAAACAAATTACTTGTGTGTCCAATCACACTTGGCCAATTAAATACAGTATTCTATTCTATTCTATTTTTTAACAAATTTTATTCAGTTTTTCACATTAAAAACAAAAATCTCTTTTTAATGGACAACATATTTCCAGGTCATCATCTTTACATACAAATATCACAGCAATTATACATTCATATATGCATACTTAATTTTATTATGACCTTTTCCATTCCAAATTTTCAGTAAGGAGAGAAACAAACACATTAATTCTAGCCTCTTTCATTAATCTCAAATCGGAAAACATCTTTTTTTCATTTCAATATTTCAAATATAATCCTTTAATATTGATTTAAAAAATAAGATAACAAATAGTGTTTTGCCTAATAATAAATGATAATAAAAAGGTTATCAATGTCTCTCCTTGTGTTTTAATAGTCTATATTAACTTTATTAATTTATGTTGTTATTTAGATCTGTCATATTCCTTCATTACACATTCTTTTTATAAATTCTAGATTAATACAAATTTTAACACTAAAAAAACAAAAACAAATATAGGTTTCCCCCTTTTTACTGTTTTGAGTGTGACACCTCAATGATTAAAAACATAACCTTTATTCCCTCATCTAATCTCAATAAACCATTTATTTTTAAGAAAGTTTACAATAATAATTATTAAATCTTTTCACTTGGATTCCATAGCATATTCCCTCTGTTTGATTTTTAATAAGTTATCATATCTATATTACCTACCTATTTCTAAATATTTTAATTGCAGAAATATTCTTATTATCCCTTGTCACCTGCCAGAACCCCTTTTAATTCATCAACCATTATCTCTGAAAAAACAAGAAAGAACTCCCCCTCTGAAGTTCTTTCTTCTTGTTCTTCAGCTCGCCATTTCTATTTTTCTACCACAGAGCAAGGTGATTCGCCTACCTTTCCTGTAATAATTCTCTCATATTTTTAAGTTCCATTTTAATTCCCAAGAGATATCCATCATATACACTTTTATATTTAATGATGTTAAAGTCCACCCAAAAAACACTTTTACTTTCCTTCTTCTTCTTTCAATTTTCCAAAGTTCTCAATTATTCCAGCCCAGGGTCTATACAAAAACATCAATCAATCCCACAGTCAGTCTTCCTTGGTTTTTCTTTATTCTGGTTCTGCTTTCACTTTCAAGATTCTTACTTTGTTTCAATATTCTTTAATGTTACATTCCACACAAGTTCATTCAGAAACAGGATGCTTTCCTTTCGTTTAGACTTCAAGTTTTTGTCAAAAGGTGGCTCTCCCATTGTACAAAAGTCTTCACCTTTTCCCTTTATTTTTATTTAGAGTTTTTTTGAACCTCAGTATTCCAGCACAGTCCATTCCAATTTGTAAACTTTAATTATTATTATTATTGACAAAAATTAAACCTTTCCCAGTCCGAAGCCCTGCTTAAGCCCCCTGGCAAAACAGCACCAACGATGGAAAGAGGATGTAAAACAAGAGAAAACACTTGCCATCCATTGGTTAACGCGATGCCATCCATTCTGTACTCACTGCGTCCGTTTTTCATACTTTGTATCCGTCAGCATCCGTCTACTGACATTTCATCCGCTCAAAAAGTTTTGAGCTGCACAAAAACTTTTTGAGCGGAAAAAGTATCCAACGCGTCTGTTATAAACGTCTGCTACGCATATGGGAACATCCGTTTTAGGTCCGTCGTTATCCGTTATGCGTTCGCTAATCCGCTAGGCATCCGCTGCGCATCCGCGCAACTTGCATCCGCCTCCAGCGGAAAACGGACACAGGGAGGAAGCAAAAACAGACGTGGAACGGACACGCAACGTTAGTTACACGGATGTAAAAGGATGAAAGCGGATGCAGCTCGCAACAAAGCATTAAAACGGAAAAAAACGTTCAAATAGGGACGTATCTTGGATATTTTAGGATGTCTGCAGGATGCCTAGAGATGCAAAAGGACACCTAGCGGAAAACCTATTTTTCCTATAAAAAAGAGAGAAATCACCTGGATCTCACTTTGAGTCCAGCAGCCCTGTGGTGCAGACCTCTTCAGCCTTCATCTGGCTCTTGCTCTTCCACAGCATCCAGTCATCTCTACCGATGGATCGTCACACACTCCTTTTTGGTAGCCGCCATCGTTCTACAACAGTGCAAAGACCTCTACAGGGCTCTTTCACCTGTTCTAACGGGAAGAAAAGGAGGCATCCAACAAGTGTCTGGTCTTCAATAGATGGATTGCGAGAATACCGAGGTATGGATTGTACGAACAAGCCTGATGGTGGAGCTCAGGAACGAAGATCTTGTTGCATTCCAGACTTCATGAGATCCGCCGAGCCATTTTGATGCAAGTGTGGAGGCGGCTGAACCCAGGTTGTCCAAGGCAAAACACCAACTTCCGCCTCAGCCTGGACTCTGGGCCCATGGGTGGCAGCTCACTCGGTGTGCCCACTGGCCTCCGGGACCATGTACAGGAGAAAAGCAGTACGCTGGAGGGTGCCACACAACGACCTATCAAGCATTTGTGGGTCAGAGAAGTGTCGGCCCTCATGCAAAAGAATACCTGGAGGAGCTCCTCCCAGTGCCCCTCCACTGAAGAAGGCTGGAGGAAAGTTGCGACGAGCAGTGGTTGATCTAGAAGTGGTAACTTTCCCCGCACATCCGTGTTGAGAAGTAGATGGCAAGCCACGTGGCCTCAAAGCTTTTCATCGCCTAAAGTCAGGGTCCACTTATTGTCATACAAGGGCTTTTTCAGCAGTCATCCCTTCGCTCCATGGTCAATGCTAACTACAAGTTCATGTACATCGATGCTTCAAGGCAAACGGTTTCATGCTTCCAGATTGCCCAGGTATACAATGCTAGTGACCTCAAGAGTGGGCTGGAATGCAACCTCTATCATGGGCTTCCCCGATCAACCTCCTTGCCTACAACGACACACAAGATGTGCCCTAACTTCATCATGGGGAGATGCTTCTCCCTTAGAAAGACGAAACTAGGATCTTAGCTTCCAAGTTACAGGGTGACTACCTATACCACATTCCAGATTGCCGTCACCCGTGAAGAGAGGATCTCAAGTACAGAGCTGTCCACAGGGCAGCAAGGCTGTGTGGAGAACGCCTTTGGCATCCTGGCCAACGAGGTTCCAGGTGACTTCTCACCGACATGCTAGCATCTGCCAGAGACACGTGAGGAACATAGTGGAAGCTTGCTGCATCCTGTACATCTTATTGCGCACCGCTAACCAGTGTTGCAAGAACAGGCTTGTGGACCACCAACAAGGCAATGGGGTACATGGAGCTGGTGAATTGAGGCAAACAGGCGAAACCGTGATAGTATACTGTGGATTGTGCAAGGACCTAGTAGAGCTTCACTGCAAGCGGAGAGCAATCAACTCCGAAACACTGGTGCAAACTCCCCAGCTGGAGAGCAGGGAGTGGCAAGACAGGATGGTTAGATGCTTAATGGTGCTTCCTTCGCCTGTTCATCACACTGATGAATTGGGCCATGTATGTTGAGTGGCCTACAATGAAGCAGGGGCATTTATAATAGAGAGTTGTGTTTAAGTTGAGAGATGTGTTAATGAATTAATTATTGTGTTATGATAATAAAGGCGCATTAGGTGCATGCACCTGGAGGGTGGACATACAGTCCACTATGTCTTAGCACTGGAGGTTTATCTACTCCACAGCTTATACCTCATGACCACAGGTATCCCTGCCATCCCTTGCTTACCTAAACCAATCCATAGCTATTACCCACCCACCAGGTATCCCTGCCCATTGCCCGGTATCCCTGCCCATCCCACAGCTATTTCCCATAATCAGGTATGCACCTGCCCATCCAATGCTATCCTTACAACCATCCATAAGCATGCAAAGGCTTAAACCATTTTCTAAATTTCCACACCAAGACCTTATTGATTAAAAGAACTGATACCAAGTGTGTGAAGCAAAGATAAAACTTTATTAATACAAACTTAAAATGCAAAATGATCCAAGAAAAGTGTCCCAAGCAAAGTTAAAGTCCCAACAGGTAGCACCAGTCTCTGGCACTGCTTCTCATCACTCTGAGGCAATGCCCATGTGTCCTCGGTGAAGGGTCCAGGTGCTGTGGAGGTGGCATGCTGGTGGAGGCTGGTCTGAGGCTTCTATTGTGGGTGCTGGTCACGAGAGGAACAAACCAGGGAATGGTGTGAGGAGGGAAGCTCTCAGAAAGCTGGCTCCAATGTTGAGGGCCCCTGTCTCACATGACATGGGATGTCAGTCCCAAACCGATGACCGATGTTTCTGAGGCCGGGCCTTTGGCTGTGGGGTGGAGGAACGGAGGAGTGTAGTGGGGCTGTCTGTTGCAGCTGAGGAGTGAGGCATGGGTGGAATCTGTGGGCGTGGGTGGCAATCCTGTGGCGTGTTGGCATCTGTGGCAGTTGGTGGCTATCCTTTGGCGTCGGTGGTGTTCGATGAACCTTCCTGGAACTGGGAAAGGCTTGCTGTGCTGACTGGAACTCCTGGTATCCGTAGCTTGGTAGGTGTAGGGGCTGTGATAAAGGCCTTGGAAGGCTGTGGCATAACCTAGGTGGAGGAGCAGACCTGGACTGGGTCAGAGGCAGTCAGCTGGTGCCTGGAGGGTTGTCAGAAGACTGGTGATCTTTCGTTTATCACCTGGACTCTGATCTTGGACATGTCCCAGTGAGGGTCTTGGTTGAATATGTGAGAAGCGGCTTGCGGTTTGAGGATGGTATGTCAGTGTGTACCTCCGAGAGAGGAAATCCTACGCTGCTTTTTTTGCTGGTGTCCGCCTGATCTCCAGCAGGACAGTGTGGCTCTGTACTTTCCGGTCTGGCTTCTCTGCCTGCTTCTTTCGTGTGGAGGTGGAGCTGAGGGGTGGGGGCGGTGGTCTCTGGGTGGAGTGCGACTCTCCTTGCTCCCACTGCATCACAGGGGGTCGCTCCACACCAGATCCGCCACGTGGGAGTATGCCAGCTGTCAGGGAGGGGGTCTGTTGTCGTGGTCCACACTCCACATGATATCCTTGCCTGGACACAGAATGCGACTTCTTTGCCAGAAGCAGGACTGGCTCTGCTCCTGTGGGCTGCCTGAGAGAGAGGGTAGACAGAAGGGGTGCTTCTTGTGGCAAGACTCTTCTCGCGCTCCAAAGAAGCTGCGATACGTTGCTCATGCACGTAAGGTTCTCGCCGCCGTCGTTGCGCTTGACTGCGGCCTGGCCAGATTTCTTGAGGTGGCACGCTTCTCCTATACCGAGGTGGTGCCTTATCCACCACACCGAGGAGGACCTCCGAAGCTGTAGGCCAGGCTCTCCGCACTTCTCTCTCCAAACGCATGCTCCTCTTGGTGTCTCGATAGCAGCATAGTGGTCCCTTCCGCACAGGTACTTCGTTCGTCCCTCAGCCATTCGAGCACTCCATCCTATGTTCCTTTTCGTATTGGATTTATTGCCGTCGCTCCTTCCGGCATATGCCCTCCTTCCTCCTACTGGCAGGACCTTCTGGTCCTCAACAGAGGTTCGAGGTTCTAAGGGGTCTGCTCTCACACCACCACCACCAGCAAGCACAACAACAACAGTAGCAGCAAAAGCAGGACGCAGCAGCAGCCAGTCAGGACACAGCACGCGCCAGGACCACAGCAGCACCAAGCAGTACCAGGATCAGCAGCAACATAGTGAGCACCAGCCACACCCAGCAGGACCAGCAGCCATCAGCAGGACGCCAGAAGCAGCACCACAGAGTAACACCAGCCAGATCACTAGACCAGGGAGCAGCAGCCAGCAGAGAAGCAACCAGCAGAAGCACCAGCATCCAGGAACAGCGCCAGCAGAGTAAGTACCTAGCAGAGCACCACGCACCAGGAAGAGTGGCCAGCAGAACGCCCAGCACCGCAGAAGTCAAGCCCGAGCAGCAGAAACCCCCAGCAGAAGCAGAGTCAGGCAGGGTGGGATGATTGGCCCGTCTTCTTGCCAGGGCTTGGGCAGAAAAGATGGCAGAGGCTTCCTCTTCTTCTCCATGGTTGTGCTGGAGATGTGTCTGGCAGCCAGGTTTTTCCTCTGAATGGTGACCTGCTTGCAAGTGCAATCTTGTATATCCCAGGGCTGACTGGCAATGCCATCTCTCCCACATGCCACAGTGAACGCATTGCATTCGCGCAGCCGCTCTGCACCGCGTATCGCTCTGCAGTCTGCTCTGCATCTCGCTCTCTTCTGCTACGCGTCTCGCTTCGTTCTGTGCTCCCACCAGAAGCGCCCTGCCAGATTGTGCCATCCACTTCCATCCGCTAGGTCTTCCATGGTAGTATTCGCTTAACATTGCTACATCCTCTCCTCGTCTCGTCTCTTTTCCGTGTTGTGTCCTGCTTCGTTTGTGCCAAATTTGGGGCACTTTTGAGAGCGCGATAACAACGGATGGAAAACATTTTCTCATCCGCTGTGTCCTTTTTACATACTTTTTGCATCCATTGGCCTATGTGACAGGCCCTTTAGCTGCTAAAAATATTTTCTTATTTTTTTTCCTGTCTCTTTGTAATTTCGTTTCCGCTCACTTTTCTTTTCTTAAAAATTCCCCGTTACCTTAATCCTGTGGTACTTTTGTTTAGTTGTATTGCCCAATTGTCCCAGTTCAGATGTTATCCACCTCTTTCTTCTCTCCTGCACAAGTCTTAATCCAGCTGAGTCCTCCTCTTCGGGGTAGCCATTTTAAACCACCACTACAGTCATCTTTGGGGGGAAAAAGATCAAGCCCAGGGAGGGAGATGCGGCTCCTTTCAACCTGGCTTGCGGCTTCTCCTTACGCCACCACCCCTCCAAGGCAGCTTCAGCCCTAATCGTAATGATCGGGGCTCTCCAATGAAAGAGTATGGACTATAGCTGCAGAGAGTCACGATCTAAAGTCCGTCAGCAAGAAGGCTCCACCTTCTTCCCTATTTCTATTATTCTATTCCATTCCATTCCATTCTTGACATAACAAAGATATTTTTGTTTCTATTTCACATAAAACTATTGATATACGATTGATGAAAAAAAATGTGAAAGCAATGAGCAAGGAACAGGAAGGTTTTCATTATTTGAGACAATGTTTCCAGGAATAATTGATGCTAAGGTTAAAGAAGGGATTTAAATTCCCTTCAGATATGTCTTCAATGACAAGTGGTTCAACAATCTATTTATGGCGCCAGAGAAAATTTCCTGGAAAGCATTCAAGGATGTCATTGAGAATTTTCTTGGCAATTGCATTCAGTTGGTTAACAAATTTTTTAGAGCATACAAGCTCGTGAAATGTGACATGTCCCTGAAGATTCATTTTCTGCATTCCCCCTTTGACTTTTTCCCCAAAATTCTACATGCAGTCAATGACAAATATGGTGACAGGTTTTATGAGGATATTGCCACAACAGAAAAATGGTATCAGGGAAACTGGAGTCCATCAACACTGGCTGACTATTGCAGTGTTGGACACTGCAGCAAAATGCACCAGACACTGAATACAAATGCAAAATACTTTTAGCTCTGTTGAGCTCATGAATCATGTCAGAATCATTCGGTGATTAAATACATTACAGTCATAAATTTTAATTTCATAATTCTCAGGATTTCTATGGCATAAAATATTCTCATGTTTGAAGAGGACAATTATAATCACCAAACATTTGAAAAAAAATTATCCATATCAATGAAAAGGAGAATGGAGTCTGCTGACTGTTTAGATGTGGTACCTTAGCCTATTAATTTTGATTGAAATATTTTCTTTTCCTTGTTTTGGTGTGGGTATTTGATTCTTAGTTGGCTCCTACTTATCTAAAAATTATTTAATAGGTATCTGATGAAGTAGGGTGATAAAGGCCATTTGCCCTTTTGGTTTGTTTCTTGAATGATTTGTAGCTACAACAACTTATTTCAATATGCCTATTAATGGTTGATGGTCAAGGAGACAAACCTCTAGGAATTCTTATATTTTTTAATTCTTACATTTCTTCAAATAAGTTAGTTGCATGGAGAATAACTGTCCCAAAGTTATCCAGCTGGGTTTTGTGCTTAAGGGAGATCTTGAATTCATGGCTTTCTGGTTTCTAATTCAGCAACATAAACAGGAGACCAATATGTTTCTTAGTTCTGTTGTCAGTTTTGAACATTTGCATATATGCAGTTTATATAAAGAATCAGGTTGTGATATTTCTGCATCATTATTATTTTCTCATTGCATGATTTGTATTTATATAAACATGTTTTAAGAGGCTTTTCCAAACCCTTAAAATAGGAAAGATATAAATTTTTGATGAAACATACAAGATTGGAATAAAATGTAATGCACATTATTTAAATAAATAATTGAAGAAGGAGATTTACACTCAAATATTGGAATGATATTTGAATGCCGGATCAGTTTTCTAATTTTTAGTTGCTTAATTGCATAGAGAAGCTGCAGTTATTCAACTGGGTGAGTTCGGTTTCCTTCCAAATCTCTTGATTTATGCAGACTAATTTGGGAAATTTTGCTTCCCTCTCTAACATAATCTCAATATATAGGGACTAATTTCGGAGAAGCGTTTTAGTGCATTTATAGTGATACAGTTTTATTAGCAAAATTAGAATCTCAGCTCCATTCCAAATCTCAATTTTGTGTGAGGAAAGAAGAATACAAATTATGTTATACTCCAAGATATGAATGATTTATTAAGTAGATGTTTCTCTAATTATTGAAAAGTCCCTTGTAGCAAGCAGTTTCTAACAAGTTTATGTATATATAAACTTATATCTGAACACAAGTGTACTACTATGCTGTTTGATATTTGTCACTGGTACGTGAAAAGGGACTGTTTGCTTTGTTGTTCCAGTTATAATTTTCTAAGAGATGCTTGCAAATGAGGAAACTCACATTAATCCTTTTTTCAGCCACAACAGGCAGTTTAAAAGTAAAACTGCAGAATAATTTAAGTCATATTTATTTAGACATCAACCTGATGTTGCTCCATGAAACTTGTTCTAAGAAAATATGGAATGCATCCCTCAATATGCAATTTGAGAAGCAAAATTCAAAGCAATTTCCATCTAGTGTTTAGGGTAGGAAGCAAAATTTCAGTATGTATAATTGTAGATCAAAATGATCAATTTCTAGGTAAAAAGGCATCCTATGCAAAGATGAAATTAAACTTACAATATATTTGAAAATATTTATGAAAATATTAAAAATCTTTGATTGCTTGTTCTAATGAAAGTGTAATTACTTTTGAAGTTAGCTAACAATGGCTCTTACTTGTTTGAAGAGTAAACAGAATTTGAAGAATCATCACCAAATCTTCATCATTAGCCTTTCTTCATCAAGACAACAACATTTCATCCATTCAGACAGAAATTAGCAGAACAATACTTTCTGCCCATCTAGTATCAATGTGTAGACAAAAGTCGCCTGTTTTTCCTCTTTTAGGTAGGTAAGTCTGAGTACCTTGCATATTAAAGTTGCATATGGGCACAATGTCTGAAATCTGTCTCTGATATGGAGTATTTGTGGATACAGGCCTTTTCTTATCAAATTTTGTGAGCATAGCATGTATTGATCATTTTCATTCAATATAAAATAAATGTCTCAATTTGTTCTACAAGATCTTTGTCATGGCTACATTCAGCATCAATGCCTGAAATAATCTCTGCCTTCAGAGGTTATCTACTTGCAGTAGATCAGCGTTCTCCATATTTGAACTTATAAAATGCCTTATAATACAACTGTCAATTGCAGCCATCTTTAATTCTAGCTCAAGTTGGAGCTCAGGATGTTAGAAGCTGGCAGTTCAACACTTCTGGAAAGTTCCAAGTTGAGAGTGCTAGTTTAGGTGGATCAACAGTGTTGCATTACATCAAGATTTGGCAACATTTAATACATTTAGGAATAAAAACATTAAAAATGATGCAGTTTGATTGAAGGATATGATTAAATATACCATGACTGGGATTCTACTATAGTATGAATAATGCACAAAACATAACATTTCAATAACATTTTCATGATATAGAATTCATATATATGTAGTCTTTAATTCAATTGGGAATGGAATTCACATCCAAAATCAATACAGTTGTATATTGAATCATCACATGACCGGACCTGATTTATGACCATTACTAACATGGTTGTAAAATGAATCATTTAGTCACTAAGTGAATCATATGATTAAGCAAATCCAACTTCCCCAATGGAAAACTGAAAAAAAAGTAAATAATCATGATCATGTGACTATAGGATGCTGCAATTAGTTCTAAAAGTGAGGTAGTTGGCAAACCTTAAATGTAAATGTATTATTGATATTGTTTGATCCTCAAGGTACTAAATGATAATCAGGTAGGACTAATAAATGAGCCAAAAGGACATGTGTTGGTTTGCTTAATGGAACAGGAACTGACTTGCCATTTCATAAATTAGAAAATATTTATAAAGATAAAAAAGTAGAATTGAAGATATAATTATTTCATTCTTTCATGATAGAAAATGTTCAATTTTCTATCATTATGTTCAGACCAATGTTCAGTTCAGTAATTGAATATTTAGCTATGTACATATCTCTCTCTGTATGTGCATACATGGACATGTACAACATTTGAGTTTCACTAGTTTATTCAATCTCAAGGAAGTCTGGTTGCTGAGCAATCATTGATTCTCTGAAGAAGAAAATATGAAAAAGAGAAGGATTGCAGCTTTGAAATCAGCTGTTAGAATGTGAAGTGCATCTCTTTTGAAGATATTTTGGAACAATTAGGTTTATGCTGCCCACAGTCAATTATGGGACTGCTGCATTTTCAAAATAATTTTGTGATTTGCAGGCTACTTATTTCCTGTGTTTTCAGGGCATCTCTGTCCAAAGCTGCAGATGACTGGCAAAGTGTTTATATCCAAATCCTTTTAGAAATAAATATCTTAGATTAATAGCCTGAAGCAGGTCATGTCTGCTACAGTTCTGCTGAACTTGCAGCATTCATTGAAGGACCTGTACTCACAGCTTTCTGAATAGAGATGATATATTCTAAAAACATGATTCATGCTCACATGAGAAACCTTCATGTGTATAGCTGAACCAATTAATGTATATATGAACTTCTGGAAGCATAATATGAATCTTATCTGCCTTCTCCTAATCCTTTGAAAATTCAGACAGATATTTCTCCTGAACAGGAAGCACCGATATTTTCCTACTAGTTTCACTTTGACAGAAATTGTGTGATAGTTATTAAATGAATCTATTTGTTCTGGTTTTAATGTTGTCTTTTTTATGAAGTAGCATAGAAATATATATTTTCAAATGACTTTGATATATATGATAGGAATGTGCTTAATTATTGAAGATCAGTTTGAGAACTTGATTGGAAGCAATGATGGTAATGAAAGAAAAGAAATGATATGAATGCATTATTTTGCATCTATTTTAGGAAAAATGATTTTTATCAATGTTAGTAAAATATGAGTCATATTTTTTGTGTGTGCCATCAATATTTCTGGTGATTACTGGACACATCATTTTTTGGAGATGATATGCCCACAGCCATACACACTGTAATAATAACAAAAGGATCAAGAAAATTTCAGAAATCAAAGTGAAAGTCTCAAGGTTCTGACTAATGAACCCAAGCAAATCAGAACTCTGAGTCTGAGATCCTTCTCAAGGCTCTTCTTTCTTTATCATATCAGCATAGCTTCAAAGGAAAACCAACTCTAAATCTTTCCATCTTCAATATAATTAAAAGAGGAAATAACCATATCCCCCAAGTTCACAGGTCATGTTGACCAATTGGATTAATTGGCAGGCTCTCCAGGCCCTCCTGGGTTCCTGGTGATTTGTCTGATGCAGCTTTCAGGAACTCATTTCCTTTAGTTTCCATTCAGCAATGGACAGCTCCTCCCTCCCAGCTTCTTTGAGGAGGGAGAGGGCCTCTTCCTAACCACATCTTCCTTTCTCCCCCTTCCCATCAGATTGTTGGGCTCCACTTGTCTAGCCAGGACAGTCCCAGAATTACTGCCTCGATCATCTTCAGGACTACCATGAATTGGATAATCTCCAAGTGTTGATTCATCTCTAGCCTCACTGGCTCAGTGAGGTGTGGGAGATGCTCTTATTAGTGATCCATTTACTTGCTTGAACCACATGGCTTGGGGCAATCTCCTTGCTCAGATCTCTAGCTTCAACACTGGGTGTCTAATTAACCTATTAATGAGTCTTTTGGGCATCCAACTTTCTCTGAACTCCTCACTTTGGCACCACAATTTTAATAGGGATGGCAAAGGGGTGGATGGCTTCACTTACCATTGGGTTGCCTTTGATGTTAACTTTGATGTCGTAGGAGGCAGGTTGGTGGTCTCTCTTGGTCAGAGTTCTGTCTCCCTCGCTTGAGGGGAAAGAGATCTCAATGGTCTGACACGGAAAGAGATCTCCATGACTTGGGAGAATACGTTTCAGATATTCCCCATATATATGGGAATACCCTCCATGTAACTGTTCCACTGGCACTTTCAATGGTTTGCCAGGCCCTGGGTGTAGTACATCTTCAGATGAAGTCCATGGAATAACCATTGAGCTTGCAGACCTGATAAAGGAGCTGACATATCTTTATCAGGTGTCCCATATATACGGGGAGTATCTGAAAGTGCTGCACACATTGTCCAGGAGCAGGGAGTCAAAGTGGTGCACAATCCAGGCCAAACTCTAAGAATGAAAGTGATGTGCCCAAAGTAAACACTATCAAAGGAGGAGACATCTTCAGTGCTTTACTGCATCAACTGTAGTGATTGTGCAAGCAATTACATAGGAAAAATGGCCAAGCAACTACAGACCAAGATACATGGATACGAACAGGCTGTCTGATGCAATGAACAGTGCTCTCAGATGTTGGCACATATGCAGGAGCATAATCACACATTCAGTTTTCAAGAGGCTGAAGTTGTTGCCCATGATGTAACTAAAGGAGTACGCTTTCTAAAAGAAGCCTGGTTTTCCAACAGCAATTCTATCAATAGGCATATCGAACTACCACCAGCCTACCAAGCTCTGAGACACCAGGAAAGACCCTGCAGGAGAAGCAGAGACCACTTCCAGTTGGGGAGCAGGGACCGATGGCATATGGATTCATCCTATGAAAGCATAGCCAGGCCTGTCCAAATACAGAGGAGTCTGCCAGATCTGCCTCAAGTTAAAACAGACAGGAATAATGAAGAACAAGCCGGGCCAATCACAAAGACAGGAGCAAAGCAATAAATTGCAATAGCTGGCAGTTTAACGTCACCTCCTAGAGATAAGAATTCCAGGCTAGGTCAGACAAGGGGGGGGGGGGNGAATTCCAGGCTAGGTCAGACAAGGGGGGGGGGGACAAGAGGTAAGCCTGCTTTGACCAACATGAAGGAAGCAAAAACAACAGAACTGTTGGGAGGCAGTGGAAAGGGCCTAACACAATTTAGCAAGGGCTAAATTGATTAATGATATATAAAAGCAGAGATCTCTTTAATGGTAGCTTAATACTCTGACAATGTCAGCAGAGGCTGATGAAAGCTTAATAAGTACAATAAATGTAATTTTAAGTTCCAGAAATTGCAGGATGCCTCTTTCTTCTTTTACAAGTATACCTGGAACTTGTATTTTTAGAGTAAAAGAAAAATAAAACGGGTTAAACAACTGCAAAGTTAAAGTTCAAAGTACTCTGTTAGCAATCTGTTATTGTAATTTATTTGTATAAGGTCTACACAGTTTCTTATGACGTATAAGAAAGTAATAATAACCCATCATTATATCTGATGAGTACAGGATCAAATACCCTCATTTGGTTCTTAATGAAACATTTCCTTAGGTTTTTTTAACTGGGAACTTTCCCAACATTTGCATCTCATTTCCAAAGTTCATAAGTCTCTGTGTAAATATGTGCACAACATCCATTGTTGAAAAGTTCTCCTTAATTCAAAATTCCTTTTGCCAAGAAAGCCTATTCCATCTTTCATTAATTCTGTTATCACAGAATTTCTTATATTTATTTTCTTTTCAATCTTTTTTGGCAGATCTATACTTTTTCAAATCAAATAATTTCTTTTTCACACCTGAGAGCAACAGATCAGGTTCCAATTCATCAAGTTGCAAATCAAGTCCAATTTTATTTTCTGCTTCTGAATATCATCTTGAGTTTGTAACAATCATTATTAACTATCATTTTTTTGTTTATATTTTCAAATAAATGAGAGTTGGAGAGAATCCTTTTTTTCAAATGGTTCCCAAAAACTTTTAGAGTTTTTAAAGTCTTGACAAACATTATGTACTTTCTTCAAGGATAAGAAAAGCAGATAAGTTATCTAGGTTATCTAGCAGATAACCTAGAATCCGAATAGATTTTTTTTTATTCCAAGTGTTAAAGAAAGGGGAATTTTCTCATTAAAAAATTAAGAAATAAATATCAAGGCCTTTTTGAAAAAGCTAGAAAGAGCAAAATTTGTAGTATCATCTTGTATAAATGAAAGTCCAGTTGGGTAACTTTCATTGCCAAAACAACACACACACACACACACACACACACAGTATTCACTGCAGCAAAAAAGTTGTTTTGTGGTTTTGGCTTTAAGAGGAAAGAGCTTGAGTGTCAGATGGAGACTAAATGAAGCTATTTTACAAAAGGAAAGGATTGTAAAAAGACAATGCAGGATTACTATGAGTATAATTTGGGTAAAGAGATTAGCTCAATGACAGTATGGGATGCTAGAAAAGCAGTTTTGAGGGACTACTTAGAACAGTACAATCACTTAGAGGAGAAAAAAATCCCAGGAAAAGACGCAAAGGTGCAAAATTGGATGAAATTAGGCAGAAAGAAATTCAGTTGCACAAGACACCTATGGATCCTTAAATTTTCCACGAAGTTTAATTGTTACGGCAACAATTATCTATGCTAACTGTACAGGAAATAGAAACAAAATTGAACTATGCAAACAAAGACATTTCAAATTTGCAAATAAAGCAGGAAGTTGGTTGGCATATAAATTAAGAAAAGAAAGAGAAAAGACAATAATTGGAAAAATTTTGAAGGTAATAATATAATAACAGACAATAAACTTATTAAGTCCTTTCATAATTTCTATTCAAATTTGTATAAAAAAGAGGAGATAGATATGTCAAAAATAGATGAAAATCTTTTAAGACAGCAGTTATCAAAACTACCACAAATCCAGAGACAAGTTATGAATGATCGACAACTGCCTTTGAGACATTGGAAGCCATTAAAAAATGAGGACAAACTCAAAGCCCCAGGCTTAGATGGTTTCACAAGCCAATACTGTAAGTACTTCGAGGATGAGCTTCTTCAAACCACTAAAAGACACAATGAATGATACACCACAAGGGGGAAATATACCCCAGACATGAAAAGAAGCCATTGTGTTGGTCCCAAAGGAGGATCAACCTGTTACAAAGACAAAGAATTATAGACCAATTTCTTTATTAAACAAAGATTACAAACTGGCAGAAAGACTAAAGAAGATTCTATAGATTACACACATACATCCACACACACAAACACACAAAGACCAAGCAGTCTTTCTGCTGAAAAGACAGATAAGAGATAATGTGAGGACTGTCTTAAATATTATTTAATACTTACAATATAATAATGAGAAACAGGCTGTCTTAATATTTTTAGATGCAGAGAAGGCCTTCCAGAACCTAAATTGGCCCTTTATGTTTAAGGTGTTGGAGAAATGTACTTTGGAATGAATTTTATCCAAGGAATTAAAGTGATCTACACATCACAGAATGCAAAAATTATTATAAATGGTGATCTAACTAATTCATGGAAATTTAAAAGGTACCAGACATGGATGCCCTTTGTCCCCTCTGTTGTTTATTTTGGTATTGGAAATTCTGAATAGAAGTATTAGACAAGATGATAAAACAAGGGGTATAAATATTAAGAAAGAAGTTTATAAATTGGGGGCCTTTGCTGATGATCTGATTATATTTTTACAGGCCCAAAAAATAACATACAATATTTGATGAGAAAATTGAATGAATTTGGGGCTTTGACAGATTTCAAGATAAATAAACAGAAAACAATAATGCTGATCAAGAATATGCTTTCTCAGGATAGTGATATATTGTTCAAAAAGTCAGATTTTAAGATTGAGAAGAAGATGAAATACTTGGGGGTTATGCTGACAAATGCAAATATAAAACTGTTTCAAAACAACTATGCTCCTCTTTGGGGGCAGGGGTGGAATTCTACCAGTTTGCACCTGTTCGCTAGAACCGGTTGTTAACATTCTAAGCCAGTAGCTCCCAAACTTTTTCAGTCCACCGCCCCCTTGGTGCCACAAATTTATCCTCAGTGCCCCCTAACAAGGGGTGGGATTCAAATTTCTGTGGGTGTGGCCTAATTTAAAGGTGTGGCTTGCTGATCACGTGACTGGGTGGGCATGGCTTGCTGGTCACGTGACCTGGTGGCTGTGGTTTGGTGGTCATGTGACTGGGTGGACATAGCCAGATGATTGGCAAACCAAATACAAGTGGTCCTCACTTAATGGCCAGTTGTTTAGCAAGTGTTCTAATTTATGACTGGCCTCAAGAGAGAGATATGCGACATGAAATTCAGGAGTCACAATGAACTTTTTTTCTCTCAGAAATTGCTTAATCTAGCTGTGGAATAGGAAGCACTGTTATAACAAGGGTCCTTTTTCTAATGGTTTTTCTTCATTATTTTTCTCATTAATTATTTTATCATGGTGTAAATAGAAAAAAAATAAAGCAAGTGAGGAAATGAGAAAAGGAAGGAAAGGGAAGGAGAATGTGGGAGAAAGGAGGCGCTAGCCCGCTGGCACATACGGGAAAGTAGAGCTTTGCTCTATTTTTCAAATGCATCGCCTGCTACGTTCTAGATGCTGGTCCCACAGGTCCACCTCACTGAACCTGTTGCAAAGTTGAGCGGAGCAGTGCACCAAGTCAATGGGGTGAGCCTGAGAGAGAGGGAAAGAGAGAGAGAGAAACGAAGAGAAAAGAAAAAGAGAGAGAAAGAGAGAACAAAGAAAAGAAAGAGAAAAGAGAAAGAAAGAAAAAGGAACAAACAAAGAAAGAAGAGAGAGAGAGGAGAGAGGAGGGAGGGAGGGGAGGGAGAGAGAGAGAGAGAGGCTGGATGGCATCAGATTGAAATGAGACCTAGTTTAGACTTGAGGCCCTTTTCCACATTGAAAAACATCTTTGTCACGCATCTTTGGCCAGTACATTGAAACATCTTTGGCTTCTATTAAGGTGTTTGTGATGAAAGGATGGTCAAGACTCTGAGGAAGATCTCACATTTTTGTTGAGGCTTTAAACTGGATCCATTGGACCAGACCTCCATCCTAAAAAATATATTTTCCCATTGTATTACAGTACGCAATTCGAAAGAAAGGCAAAACCAAAATAGTACTAGTAAATCTACAAGGAGAACACACACACACCACACACAATCTCCTTCTAACCCTGCTGGAGCAGCTGTTTGGACAAGAATAGAATACTCTATTATCTTTCTCCTCCTCCCTCCCCTTCTTTATTTTTTTTCTTTATCTGTCCCTGCCTTCTTTCCATCCCTCCCTCTTTCTTTGTCCCTTTTTGTTTCTTTCCCTTTTCTCTTTCTTTTCTTCTTTTCTCTCTCTTTCTCCCTCTCTCTTTTCCCCTCTCTCTTTCCCTTCTCTCGAGCTACACATTGACTTGACTTGCTTAGGCAGGTCCCTCCAGTGCAGTGGGCTCATAGGTGGACCTGCGGGGCCAGCACCGCTAGAACATGCAGTGACGGCATGTTTGAAAAAGTAGAGCAAAGCCAGAGGTCAGTATTTTTGCTGCAAAGAATCACAAAAGCTTCTGGGCTGTGCACAACAAGGGACACACATGTCAATGCAATTCAGCAACATACAATAAAGAAATACAAATAAAACAAAATCAACAAGAATCGACAAAGCATCTCTGATTAGATTCTATTCCTGCTAGAATCTAATCAGAGATGCCTTTGGCAATTCTAGTCAATGATCTACTCCAGCAGGGTTGGAAGGGACTGTGTGTAATATGTGTGTGTATGGCTGTCAAAACTCCCAAAACAGGTCAAGTAGCTCTGG
>BHFT01019369.1:0-37177 GCA_004320025.1 Laticauda laticaudata
TATACAGAAGAACACACACCAACTGCTACCTCAACGCCCAATCCCACCACCACCCAGCCACAGATAAATTCCAGTGGCCAAAACACTAATCACCAGAACCAAACTCTGGCAGACAAGACACATATAAAGACGAACTTATGCACCCCTGACTTAAAGACTGACAGCCAAGCTTTCCACAAAACAAATCACTAGCTTGATCCACAAAAAACACACATAAGACATATAGAGATGTTAGAAGATCAACAGACCTACGGAACAGCTGTCACTGCCCTACATAAGAGGTACTACAGGACAAATCAGTTTAAGATACTACACAGGAATCCAACATCAAAGGACTGCCCTTTCAATAGGACCAAAAAAATAGCACCATTCCTTAAAAACCTCCAAAGACAAAACTACCTGGAAAGCCAAGCAAGTATTATGAAGTCCCTGTGCATATGCCGGCACCATTACATTGGACAGAACCAATAGAAGAAATAAGCCCGCCTAAGCAGATGACACAAAAGCAGTAAAAAAGCTGGAAACACCATCACTCCTAGTCCAATACATGAAAACCACAGGTTCACAACATCAACTTCATGGCACCAAAAAACCCTAGCCACTATAGAAACCCAGCCACCAGAATCATCAGAGAGGAAACACATAGAGATTGAAAAAAAGACTAGACAGGCAATGAATGAAGAGATGATTCCACCCAGACTGTCAATCATTTGGAAGCCTGCACTCTCAAACTAGAAAGATCTCCACACCACAAAAACAAAACACCTGAGCACAGACAGACTCCCTCTGATGCCTCCAACTCAAACACCCCCACAGTGCACCCAAGGTGAGAACCCAGCCTTGTGATGGAGAGCAGCCGTCCTTTCATGCGAGACGCAAACCTGCACTGAAAGCCTTCCAATACAGAAACACATATGTTGCCAGCCAATCAAAGCAGACACAAAACAGACAGAGGGAAACAGAAAGAAACACCAATCAAACAAACTCCAGTCCATTAAACACAGAACCAAGGACTCCCAACCCAATCCAGGAGTAGAAAAAAAACACATTCCTATGCCACAGCAATAGGCTAGACCTCAAAAACCCGCGAAAACTTAGAAAAAAGCTAGTAAAATATAATAATATATTAAATAAAAAAACATAAATATTATATATATATGTGTGTGGTGTGTGTGTTGTGTGTGTGTGCGTAGCGCGCTGTTCAGCTTCCCTTCGGGGATTATCCGATGTCATTGTTAGGTGCTTTTACAAGTTGTAGCAACGTTTCAGCAGAATCTTTCCCGTGTTGGGAAGCGAAAGCAAAACTGACAGTGTTTCCATCACATCACAGCTCAACAGCCTAACATCCCCAAAATAAAATGCACCATGAAACAGAAACGCCAACAATTTAACTTCCACTTCCTTAGATGTCTTTGCTATACCAAAAATCTAATGGCCCCCTACCAGAAGAAACACATACAAACCATCTATCGTACATTCACTCTCACACCACACCCAGCACAGATCAGATTTCGTAGCCGAGAGACACTCATTTCTCCAGAAACAAAATGCTTAGCCGACGGACACACACTTAAACACCTAACTACACACTCTCACTAATGTACATGACAGCCAATGGATTCCCAAAAAGAAGATTACCCACCTAATCCAAAAAGAAACTCTCCAACAAAGCCAGCAGAGAACAGAGAACTGTCAAAGCCCTCTCCGCATATTTAAAAGACAGTACAGACAAATCAGCAAGAATCCTCCGTAAGGCACAACATTAAAAACAGCATTACTGCACCAAACAGAAAAATATCCACCAATCCTAAGAACGCCTAAAGACCAAAATTCGAGTTAGAAAACCAAGGCAGATACGAAATCCCTGCACTGCCTGTCCCCACCACAGTACATGGACAAACTAACTAGGATAGTTGGCCACGCATTGAAGAACACAAGTACCAATCAAAAAAAACTGACCTCTTCTGGTCCCAACACCTGAAAGCCACAGGACATGAATTTGACTTTAAAATACCAGTTAACTATCGCCAAAAAACCGAACCACTTCAACAACAGAAATAATTAGAGAAGAAGCCATAAGATAGAAAAACGCCCCACACAGCATAAAACTAAATGAGATGAGTAACCTCCGCCTACCAACCATTTGGAAACTGCCCTCATTAATAAACGAGTATTAACATGAAGAATGACACCAGACCCACCACCCACGAGTGCCACACACAGAATGCTACCCCACACTCTTCACATAGAAAAAGACTCACACCCCACACAGAAGATGCAGACACGACCACGAACCAGAAGCCCTTACCGCAGCTGCACACTACATGATTCAAAGACCCTCTGACCACATACAAGAAGCGAACTGCACACCACCATGAAAGATGTGGCACGACCACGAATGTGAAGCTCAAACCAAACAGATCACAGCTCACCAGCTCAAATCCCCCAGCAACTAAGGACTAACCTGAGACAACCACGCACCCACACTGACAGAACACACCCCCAGCCAATCAGAACACAGCACCAAACCCCTACCAACAGGAATCACAGCCAACCCCCTTACCAATCAGAACACCACCCCCACCCAACTCAGAACACCTCAAACCCCCCACCCAATCAAGTCACACCCCCACTAGCAAATCAAATAGGAGAAGAAGGCAGGCTGCAAGCTCACATTACTCTAGAGAAGCACAGAGGACGAAAAAACAAAGCCTTGGAATGATGATATGAATGAACACTTCATCAAACTGTTGCCCAGATACTTCCAATTTTACGTGAAGAAAAAACTCCGAATAACCAAAGATCCACATACCAAATACCCGCAAAAACCTCATAAAAAAAATATGTATATTATTATATGCTGCTGTTTAGCTTCCTTCGGGTATTAATCCCACGTTCATTGTAGTATCTGTTTAAAGTGCTGGCAACGTTTCAGCAGAATCTCATCTGCCATTCATCAGGCTTCTGTATTGAGTTAGCTTCCTGTTTCAAATTTGAGGCTTGGTCCATTCTTGATTGGCTAGGAGCCTGCGGCTCTGTGTTCATTGGACTTGGAGTTTGATTGATTGTGTTTCTGGTTTCTTCTGTCTGTTTTGTGGCTTGATTGGCTCTCAACACTCTGTTCTTGTGTTGGAGGGCTTTCAGTTGCCAGCTTGCTCCGTGTAAAGGTGGGCTGCTCTTCATTACAAGCTGCTATTCCATAGCAAGCCTGGGTTTCACCTGGGTGCCTGATCGGGGGTGTTAGAGTTGGGAGCTATCAGAGGGGAGTCTGTTTGTGCCCAGGTGCTTTGCTTGGGCTCTGTGAGTGTGAGAGATCTTTCTATTTGCAGAGTACACGGCTTCCAAATGATTGAACAGTCTGGTGGAAATCTTCTTTCTATTCATTGCTTTCAGGTCTTTTTCAATCTCTATGGCTCTCTGATGGATTCTGTCGCTGGGGGTTTTCTATAGTGGCTATAGGTTTTAGTGCCATCTGAAGTTGATGTTGTGACCTGTGGTTTTTCATGTGTTGGGACTAGTGAACGGAGTAGTTGTTCCAGCTTTTACTTCATTTTTGTTGTTTCATCTAGGCGGGTACTTATTCTTTCTATTGTCTGTTCGAATGTATATGTGGCCTGGCATGATGTACACGAATTTTGTAATCATCAAACTCCAAGTCCAATGAACCAACAGAGACCCAGGCTCCTAGCCAATCAGAATTGGACCAGCCTCAAATTTGAAACCAGGAACTCACTCAATTCAGAGCCTGATGATGGCAGATGAGATTCTGCTGAAACATTGCTACAACTTTAACAGAACTACAATGACATGGGATAATACCCGAAGGAAGCTAAACAGCATATATATATGCCTTGATGAAGACAATCTCATGCACCCAGTTAAATGATACACTCTGCTTATGTAGCTGTGTTTTAATTAGCAGTTTGTTTGATCAATTAGAAAATGAACTCTAAAGTCACCTACTTTCTTAGATCTGCTTTGAACAAGGATTTTAATCTTAGCAATGGCTCCTAAAGAAATGAAGAGGAAAGAATATAATTAAACCATTAATGAATGAAGAAGGGGAGAAGTACTAGCTAGGTATGAAATAAGAGAAAGCAAAGTAGCCTTCGGTGCTAAATATATCGATTTCTAAATAAAACAGAGGTCCAAATGGCTCTTGGTTTGAGCCTATAAACTGAATCTCGAATATTAGTCTTCCAGTCACTAATTATCACAATTGCAAGGATGTTTCCTTTTAATGAAATCACTGGTGAAAGTCCCATTGACTTTATAATTGGAGCAGAGATAGTTGAATATTTGAATGCACTGTCATGTCAGTATATCCAACATCACATCTTGACTAAAAGAACAGAACATTTTTTCTGCAATTTCTATGTTTATCATGGGTAATGCACTGGTTACATCTTATAATCAAAATCATTAGGCAAACTTATTCTTGACTCCAAATATTTTTAGTGCTTCACTCTCATCTCCTCCCTCCCTCCCCCCCTGTATTTTTTTAAGTTAGGCATAAAGATAATTGTTGTTGTCTTCCCTGAATATGTACCAATATATGTCCTAGATATTGTCTCAAGTCATGCTATCTTTTTTATTTAAAAAATAATAATCTCAAGAGAAGTATTGTGTGATTCCAATTAGCTTCAATATGAAATGTGTGGTGATGAAGCAATGAAAAAGAAAAGGGAAAAACTATAAACTTGAGTAAATCAAGCAGTTTGTATTTTTTAATATACAAACCAATATACCAATGTGCATGAGGCTTCATTCAGTAAAGGCACAAAAATTGTTGCTATGTACTTGCAGCAAATATTTCCTTTGAGTGCAAAAAACTGTACTTGGTTGCTGTGTTTACATTTTTTTTACCACTTCCATTCTATATTTAGTTAATGCAATGCATTGTCTGTTTCAGGTTCTGGTTTGATAAAGCTTTTGGACGCTTATACTATGAAAAAGAAAACCAGTGATGAAGACAGTAGTTTTTAATTGCAATTTTCCACTTGTGAAATTAAACTAGTTTGTAAAAGCTTCATGTGGGTCCTACTTTAGGTTGTCCAGAGGTGTCAAACTTACATCATGGCATCATTACATGATGTATCACAACTTTCTCCCCTTTTCCTAAACCAGGCATGGGTATGGCCAGCACATGACGCATGTAGTCCACAGGCCATGAGTTTGACAACCCTGATGTAGACCGTTGATCCAGGATTTTACATTAATAAATAACACAGATGTCTTGTTTATTTCATAGGTAACTATATGCTAGCAAGGAAAAACAATCTAGTTCATTCAATTAATGGAAAATAAAGATCATATTCATTAAACAGAGCTGATTTGGGCAGGTCTTGACAGATATCTCTTTATAAATATCTCAGTTTTCATTACAGTAAAGAACTCAGCTGTCAGGTTCTAGACAATATCATGTCCAATTCATAACTTTTACTGGTTGAAAAGCTATCCCAATTCTTATATTTTGCTTTCACTTTCCTGCATTGTGGATAGCATTCAATGTGAAAGAGAGACAAAACTTAAATAATCCTAATTATTAATGGAACTTCACCTCTTCAGGACATTCATTGGTACCTTTGCTTCATTTTTTCAACCTTTTGAACATCCAAAGAGATTTTATTATCTGAGAATAACTTACTGGTGTTACTTTTAAAATGTATGCTTATATAGTCTTGTTGCATTTTTGTTTACTTTTCAGAAGTTTTTTATTTCTCTCATATGAAACACCAAGAAACAATCTATCAAGTTTTAATATATAAATCTATCAAATAAGTAAATGTTTCCCCAACAAAGATCATATAAATGAGGAGCAAATACTATACAGTTTAATTTTCAA
The DNA here is from genome assembly GCA_004320025.1 of Laticauda laticaudata. Classification (NCBI taxonomy): domain Eukaryota; kingdom Metazoa; phylum Chordata; class Lepidosauria; order Squamata; family Elapidae; genus Laticauda; species Laticauda laticaudata. The sequence continues at coordinate 5,846 of BHFT01019369.1, forward strand.
AGTAATGAATGGATAACTTTGTTTCCATGAAAATGCAATGAACATGTACAATATTGCNTGTACAATATTGCAAAGGATTTGAATCTAAGAATTGTATGTATTTTCTTTCAAAGTATCATTGAAGAGTTTCTACCTGTTTGTCATCTTCTTTGTGTATGACTTGAGTTACGGAGTTATTATATGACTAACAGGAAAATGGAGGGGCTGAAAGAATATATCAACTATTTTAAAGCTACTCAAAAATCTTGTTGTAAAATTGAGAATGATCCATTTCAGAAGCAGAAGAAAATCATTTGTACCTGAACATTCCTGTCAGCCTTCAAGATCTTCTACTATCGCTTTGCATCTTTCGGCTGTCATAAGAAATGGGGAGGGAGGAAGGGATGAGTCTGGGAAGTGTGCTGGAGGTGTTACATTTTTCTGTTGTGTAAATGAGGGGGGTGGAGCATACATCAGAGTTAGGCTTTTCTCGCTTAGCTTTCTTTTCTCTGTGCAACTGCAACCCGTTATCAAAGTATGCCAAGGTCAATGGACAGAGGCCTCATCATCACCTAAAGATGCCCACATGGTCATATTCACAATTTCTAATTGGAAGTTTCATCTGAACTATTGGGGGTGGGAACACTTCCATCATTTTGTATATGTGATTTGTGCACCTAATTTCTCAGATTCAGAATTCTTTGGTTGCTACCACTTCATTTTCAGTAAAAGATAACTTTTCTCTAACCTAAAGAGTCTAAGTCTTTCTTTCTTGGATTTTGAATGGAGCACCTCACGACAATTCCTTGCTGAGGTGTATTCATACTCTTTTTGGTAGGAGACATATGCACTATATCTGGAAATATCCTTTTTTTCCCTCCCCAACTTATTGTGGCCTTGATACAACCAATCTTTCTTTTAAAGAGTCCAGTGTAATATTGCCTAATGTTTGCCTGCAGTGTTTGAGCATTTTATTAAGCTGGTAATTTTATTTTCCCGGAAAGCGATATTGGCAGGTTCTAGAATTCCCTTCCCACAGGCCATCTGCAAATAATGTTCTCTGCTGTCTCTGAAACTATGTCTTGAATAAGTGCTCCTTTATGCATTGGTAGGAAGGGCTTCCTGTTACCAAGTTGGGACAGGAGATGCACTCAGATCAGAGTCAAAATTAGAGACATAAAAGGAAACATCATTTCAACTTTGAATCATTGTGACCTCAGGACAACTGTTTTGAGTGTTTTGATCAGGCAACAAAACATGTTGGCTAGGACAGTGTAAATTAGAAATGAACAAAACAAAGAAATGGATATGTTCCTATAATTTTGTTTCAAGGTCAGGTACTGTTTTTTATTCCAAGTGTTAATCAAATTTTGTGGATTTTTTTTTTTTTTGAAAGAAATGAGGTTTCTAAGTTGGACTGTTCTGAGCATTGTAATTAGGCTGTTATCTTCTGACTTGTGATTAAATTGCTTTTCCTTCCTTCCCTACCCTCAATCTTAGCTAATAAATATATATATTTTTTGTGCCAGATGCCATTTGTTTTAGATGGGATGGTAAGATGTTGAGGGCAAGGTGTCCACTGGAGTGGAGTGAGGAATTTTAAAAACTCATGCTGGCAGCCACAGCCACATGATTGAAACCTCAACCTTTTTCTCAACACACCCAAGAAGAAGTTAGGCTTGAACTGTCATAGCCACCATCTTGATTTGTTTGATCTTCCCATAAACCTCATGTGGGAGTGGGATGTGCAGACAAAATCAATCATGACCAGGCAAAAAATAAAGACATCAGTTACTGCCTTTTTGTTTTTTGGTAATTGGGTTACATGAAGAATAGATTGCCTGTGTGTTGTAAAAGGAGTATTAGTCTACTCTTGGGTTTTGTTGTATTGTTTTGCTTTGATATGTGTTCTGCTTGGTCCTGTTCATGTTGAATTTCAGGCTACATTTACAAAATGCAGAACTTCTCATTTGTGAATATTTGTTGGGCTCGAATATATTTCCACAAATCTTTGTGTTTTGATATTCTTTTGATATTTTTGTGTTCTGTGCGTGTGTCTTGAGGCCGCAGCGGCCTCTTTTTTCCCTGACAGTAGACACTTCTGTATGCAAGCCAAGCCATCAGCAAAGAGCAACATAGTTGTTTTTGCTGCATTGTGCCTAGTAGACAGGCTGCAACACCAACACAGAGATATCAAATCTGTTGCTTAATCTTGCTAAGTAAGTGAGGTGTCAGTGTCTACAGAACAATTGGCCATGGAGGTTAGATTTATTTTATTTTATTTATAACACGAGAAAATTTCATGAGAATATGAGAAAATACAGTTTCTGTCTGCTTGCTTGCTAGCCTGCCTTTTTTATTTTCAAATCTGAGCTTGTTTCTCTTCAGGTCAGGGTATGTTTTAATTAAAATAAGTGTTTAGAAGATTAGCTAGTTTCTTTGACTCTTAACCTGTTGGGTGAACAGTGCAAAAGGGTTATTTAAAGGATTTTGAAAGATCTCTACATGTTTTCTTTTGAAAAGAAAGGAGATTTTTGATTATAATCAAAAGAGTAGACAAAATTTTCGCTGGTTAAGAAGAACATTATGTGTTCCATTGTAGCTTATGGTGATTTATTTTAATGTTTTTAAGAGTGCTTTTAAATAATTCCATTAGACATGATTTCTGCAATTGGAGTAAAAAGTACCACTAAATGGCCTGCAAATATTTTGAGGTGGCTCCTTTTTATCCACCTTATTCAGTGCTTCCCAAGCAATTGGGACAGGCAAATGTGAATGTTTGATGATGTTAAAGATTTTGTCATAGGATGTAAGCAGGGGTGGGCTGCCAGAGGTTTGGACAATCCTCTTGCTAAGACTCTGTGGGGTTCAGCGAACCCCCAAATCCCACTCCTGGCTGGTCCCAACCCCACCCCACCCTGCTCTGCCCAGCTCATCACACTTTATAGATCTACACACTCCTCACCTTGTTTCCTTTGGCCACTCATGTCTGGCTCCCTCGCTTGCTTGCCAGCCTTTGCCAGCCCAGTCCCATATGGCCCAGCTCTGGTTCCCTCGCTACTCTTCAGATTCCTCACTCCTTAGGTAAGTTGCCATGGCCCCTGGGATGGGGGGCAGTGAGGCTCTGACAGCCGCCTTTTGGCCTTTATAGGCCAGGCCTAGATGTCGGATTCTGCACACACCTGCCATGCGAGGTCCAAAGTTCAGGGAGTGCAGAGTCTGCCTTTCGGGCTTGCAGCATATAACTGGAGGCTCAGAGTGGGGTGGGGAACGAATGTGACAGGAGTGTACCTTGCAGTGCCATTTGCTCATTTGCAGACTGTGGCAGAGAAAAGTTCCTTTCTTGCTGGGTCCAGCACTTCCTCTGGTCCTTGTCCTGCATATGTTTACCTTGGTTGCTCAGGGAGACATGTGACGCAACCGAGACACTAGTCCAGCCTGGCCACTTTTCTGTGCCACTTCTGTTGCTGCCTCCATGGGCTGCACAAGATGCTGACAGAGCTCTTGTAACATCTTGTGCAGCTCAATATATCTTTTTTTATGTAATTAGGGCAAAAAAGCAGCATCAAGTTGGTCATACCCACCTAGTCACATGACCACCCAGTCATTAGGGCAGAGAACCCTTTGCAAAAAAAAAAAAATGAAGTCCACCTCTGGGGATAAGCTGTTCCAAGTAAAGCTGCGTTTAGCAATTGACTGATGGTTATTTTGTCAATCCTGATGTTCAAGTGGTGGAGATTGTCGCCAAAGCACCTGTTAATATTACATCTTTGCTTTCTTTTGCAACAGTCATTCTATTTCTATTTGCAAGCCTTGCATTTTATTCTCTTTCTTCTGTTCTGCTTTCTTCAGGTATTAAAATATTTCAGCACTAAGAATTGGCTTATTTTATTCCAACATTATAATAAATGATTCCTATTTTTTTTATACTTTACTGTATACCTTAACTGAGCAGAACCATATCTGATGATTTCCTTCAAGCCAAATAAATATTCTAAAAAATTTTTTTCAAAACCATCCCTGTATATAACTTACAATTTAGGCTTTACATGACATTAACAGCTTGGCAATATAAACATTAAAATTATATGGCATTACTATAAATAAAATGCATTAACACTGTTATTGGAGTAACTAATGCAGTAGGCAGGATTTTGAGATGCACCTTTGCTGGGCTGGTCTTTTCAAAATTACAATAAAACTGACTGATTGATAGAAAACAGATCAAAATTTGCTGCCTTTTGTCATATATCTTCAGTGCATAGCATTTTCATTCATTTTAGCATTTGTCAGTGGCCATCTCAAGGTTTCTAAGAAAAACTGGTTACATGTACAGTACAATACAATCAAATGTAATTGTCTAGAAGTGTATTATCTGAGCATCACTACAGCCTACAGAAATTAGTACTACTAATTAAACTAGTATTAATCAGAGAGTAACCCCTGACTTTGTTATGGTTATTTAGCCATGGTCATTTCCTAAGTATGGCTTAGTATACCTGAAAAGCAAAAGGCAGAAGCCAACAGATTTAGATGGAATTCAGTATTCAAGTTTTTAGGAATTCTGTTCATAGATTCAGAAGTCTAATTAATCCATCATTTGATTGCAGTTTAATCCAATTAATTAATGAAAACTCGATAACTTGAAATCCATATGGAATAGTCAGCAGATGCCATTTGTGGATAAAACTGAAGGAGAATATTTTGGGGAGGCAGGGAGATTTGCATATCAGTTTTGCTTTATTAATTTTTAAATCTTGTTTGACAAGGTTTTGCTCTAAATCTGAAAAATAAATTCCTGTACAAATTTTAAAACTACTTGATACTTGAAGAAAATTCAGTCCAGTGTCAATGTCATAATAACTGAATAAGATAATGAGATGGCCTTTGGGACTCAGTAATCAGCATTACTGATTACTTCCAGATAAGACTTCCAACTTTGGAAAGTTTTATCCCTTTTGACTTAGGAAGATAGTCAGGAGCCAATAACATATTACATACATTCCATAGTGCTTTACTGACTTTGAAAGGATGGAATCCTTTTGAGCGCTGTCAAATCAAACTCCAGCTGTGGGCAGAGTTAGCCTGCAATACTGCATTCTAACCACTGGGAGAGAGAGAGAGAGAGAGAATGTAGATAGATAATATAAACTCTTGTTCTTGTAAAATTTATTCAACTATTTAAAAGCAATATAACTTAAATTGATTAAAACAAAATTTAAAAAACAATTATACATTAAAGAAATCCTGTTATCAGACAACACAGAAAGGAAACTTCTGGACAGCTCTAGGAATCTTAAATAAAAAGAAAGAAATGAAGCTGAAATGTTATATTCACAGAGAGCCAAGAACAAAAATATTTGCTCTTATATTTTTTTCATTGCCTACTTAGTTTCAGTGCCCTACACTGAAATCTCTGATGGCCATATAGTTTTTTTAAGCAGCTTTGGAAAGCCTAATGTTCTCATTTGTTTCTGAGAAATAAATAAATATCAAGCAAGCAAACAAGCTTACATGTCTCGATTATTCCAGCAGAGTTGCAAAAATCAGGAAAAGAACTTAAAACTGTTCTTATCAGAATGTTAAAAATCTTTGCCAGTATAATGAGGGGATTTGCATAATCAAGCATCTCTACATGCTTTTGGGATTATAGAATGCTCAATATTCATGGTTGCTTTGAATGAATTTCACATATATTGAATTTCCAAGAACCTGCTCCTTCTTTCTGTATGTATTATTTTTTAATGTGAAATAGAATAACAACATAGACAGGAATTCTGATAATTCAGTAAATGTTCTCCAAATTCTTTGTAAATATAACCAATATATGAAGCTTATTCTATCTATCTGCCATCTACCTATCTTATCTCTGTCTGCCTGTCTACCTATCTTATAATGCTTCTTCCATAGTATCTATATAAATGTCCTCTCTGGGTCCATTCTAAATATAACCAAAATGTAATGCCTTTTGATATTATCTCCCTCTAATAATGCCTATTTTATGTTATCTATATAAGTTTTGGCCATTTTTCTTTTAGTAACTCCCGTCTTATTTTACAAGCACCAGAAACTGGATGAATTTAGAGTGGGGGAAAATCATGCAATTTTAAGTGAAAATCAGAGGTTAGAGTAAACATCTGTATGTTGCTTTAGGGTTGAAATAAGAAATGTTTTGCATCTTCATGAAAATATATAAACATAGACATTTTTAGAATGCTAAATTATTTAAAATTTGCACTTTTCCAAATATTGTGACATAATTTCAGATACAAATTTCATACTGAAAAGAAAACAGGAAAAGGCATAAAGATCAAATTGTGATAGATCAACCCTTTCTTCAAAAATATGCAAAAAAATCCAACAATGTAAATCGCTAAAACAAACCAAGGACACACACACAAAACCCAAATTGAGAGATTCTTCCATGCATATACTTACTTATAAATATTCAGAGTGTATTATTTTAAGCATAGAATGCAACATTTTACTTGGCACACTTTTTTGTCTTTTACCAATTTTAGTACCAATTTTAGCACCAATTTAGTACTAATTTTAGTTTATCAATCAGAAAAGAGTCACAAGGCTTATTTCCATAATTCCACAAGAGAAATTTGGATTCATCAATACATGAAGTAGATATAATTATATCTATTATGATAGCACACCACTCTTGTCAAAATGAGAAGTGGGAAACTGGCAAAAACAGAGTAGCTTCTATCCTACTAGTTCCCACTGGTGGGAGAAAAAAAAAGGCACAAGATTTTGAAGTTTTAATTACTATAACATGATAGTTAAAACAATTCTTTCACAATGGCTTCATTTATACAATGATTCTATGTATGTGAAGGTGTTATGTGTTTGAACGACTGCTTACCAGTTTTCAGTCCAGATCACCTTGAAAAGTCTTGTACTTCTTTATGCACATAATCCGTGATTTACAATCACTAATTTAGCAACCATTTGCAGTTACAACAAAACCACCCCCACCCAAAGCTACTTACAGCCTCTAGTTGTTTACCCTTATGACTGACTGCAGGAGTGCTGTCGTAGCTACCCAACTACTACAGTTCTGTAGTGGTGCAGAAGTGCTGTAGTAGCTACCCAACCTATCCCACCAGGCCTCTGGCTTGTTCCCAACCAAGTGTTTGTCTGTCCCTGTTGCTGGCATGCCATGGATTGATGCCAGTCCATGGACCTGGGGTTTGGGATCTTTACCTTATTGCATTGCATTATCTCTATTAAAAAAAAGTTGGGGGTTGCTGTGCCCTGGAGGTACTGGGAGTAGTTGAATGTTGCAAGTCCCAGCTGTAACAGGACCTTGCACGTTAGTAGCTTCCAAATCAGGGGTGTCAAACTCATGTCATCACAGCAGTGTCACGTGACATATTGATACTTTTTCCTTTGCTAAACTGGGCATGGGTGTGGCTAGCACATGATGCATCTGGCCCATGGGTCATGAGTTTGACAGCCCTGTTCTAGATGGATAGATGGACACATTGCACATGACAGATAATAAATAATGTAGACAATTTTGTTCTTATGTGTATGAGAATGTTCATACATATACACATGTGACACAATGTACTTGGAATCATACCCTAAATTTGGGCATCAGGGAACCTAGCATTATCAACTTGCAGGACATCCTTTCAACCTTGCAATCTAGCAGTATCTTGCAAATTAAGGGTCCACAGGATCGCAGCAGCAGTTTTGAGGATAATGGGACAGTTTTCTTTTTTTAATGCTTAAAATCTACATATATATACATATATACATATATACATATATACATATATATATACTGTTTAGCTTCCCTCGGGTATTATCCCACGTCATTGTAGTGTTGTTAAAGTTGTAGCAACGTTTCAGCAGAATCTGCATCTGCATCATCAACTTCTGTATGGATATGTGTCTCACAGCTTTTTGGTTTCAAATTCGAGCTGGTCCATTCTGATTGGCTAGGAGCCTGGGTCTGTGTTCACTGGACTTGGAGTTTGATTAATTGGTGTTTCTGGTTTCTTCTGTCTGTTTTGTGGCTTTTGATTGGCTGGCAACACTCTGTTCTTGTGTTGGAGCTTTCAGTGCAGCTTGGCTTCGTGTGAAAGGACGGCTGCTATTCATCAGCAAGCTAGGTTTCACCTGGTGCCTGGTGGGGGGGTGTTTGAGTTGGAGCATCAGAGGAGTCTGTCTGTGCTCAGGTGTTTGTCTGTTTTGTGTGGTGGAGATCTTTCTATTTGAGAGTGCAGGTTTCCAAATGATTGACAGTCTGCTGGAATCATCTCTTCTATCATGCTTTCAGGTCTTTTTTCAATCTCTATGGCTTCCTGATGATTCTGTGGTTGGGGTTTTCTATAGTGGCTAGAGTTTTAGTGCCATTGAAGTTGATATTGTGACCTGTGGTTTTCATGTGTTGCCACTAGTGAGGAGGTGTGTTCCCAGCTTTTTTACTGCATTTTTGTGTTCATCTAGGTGGGTACTTATTCTTCTATTGGTCTGTCCAATGTATGTGGCCGGGCATTGATGTAGAGGGAATTTCGTATATGCCTTGGTTTTCCAGGTCAATTTTTATCTTTGGGGTTTTTCAGGATGGCTGCTATTTTTTTGTCTGTTTTGAAGGCAGTCTTGATGTGATGCCTGTGTAGTATTCTTACTGATTTTATCTGTAGTACTCTTATGTAGGCAAGACAGCTGTTCCATAGGTCTGTTGGTCTTCTCTAGGTCTCTGTTATGTGTTAGTGTGTGTTTTTGTGGATCAAGTTGGTGATTTTGTTTTTTTGAAGCCATTGGCTGTCAATACGTCAGTCAGGGTGCATAGTTCAGTCTTTATATGTGTCTTGTCTGCCAAGCGTTTGGTTAATTAGTGTTTCCGCCACGGAATTTATCTGTGCTGGGTGTGGTGGGATTGGGCATTGAGTAGCGGTTGGGTGTGTGTTTTCTTTTGGTATATGGTGTGTCCAGTGTGCCATCTTGTTCTTTTTTTGTTGATTAGTACATCTAGTAGTTGTTTGTTTATTTCCGTTTCCATGGTGAACTTGATTTTGGGCGTGGTGTTGTTTAGGTGTGTTAGGAAATTGTTTAGGTTTTCTTTTCCATGGGGCCAAATCACAAACCTTCTTAAGTTGGGATCTCTATACTAATACTTCATAGGAAAACAGTGATTAAAAAAATCCCCTCTGTATAACTTTGCTATTTAATACATGTTTATTAATGAATCAGCAAAATCCTTATTCAATTAACGCAGAATCATGTTTCTTTTTGCCCAGGTGGTTAAGAGTAAGTTGTTAAGTAGATAGTTAAGATAGTTTTGAGATAGTTTTGAGATGAAAATGTTGTGTACTAACTCAAAATTCATACCAAACTTATTTTTGCTCAACCTGAATTTGCAGCTATATCAAGATCAGCTAACATTTTTTTCTATATAAAGTAATAAAAAATGTGCCTGCTAGGTACTCTGTTCCATAGGTTCTCATGTCATATAGCAAGCAAACACAGGTTATGTATAATTTTTCACAGTAGATGGGAATGAATTCTATGATTTGATTGCTTATTGTACCCTATGACAATTATTAAGAGTTGTACCTTATGATTCTTGACTCTTGACTCTTGATGAATGTATCTTTTCTTTTATGTACACTGAGAGCATATGCACCAAAACAAATTCCTTCTGTGTCCAATCACACTTGGCCAATAAAGAATTCTATCTATCTATCCATCCATCCATCCATCCATCCATTTTGTGTTTGTAGGCAAAGGATTGTTGTTGGGGTTTTTTTTGGCAACTGAAAAATATCCCCATAAGAATCTGAATGAAAGAGCATATTGTACAAATAAATAAATGACTTCCTTTTCCAATCAGAAATCTGCAGAACCTTCTGCACTCTTGTTAAAATGAAAGCAATTTCACTAAATAATACATTCAAGCAGCTTCAAACAATCTTTACATAAATATTATTGCATAGGAGCAATCTTGTGCCTAAAAAAAGGGAGACTGTGAATTAGCCATGACTTCTGCTTATTTTACTCCTCTGATATAAAAATTAAAATGAATTTTTTTTCATAACGTACCTGTGATTAGCAAAATGTGTGTATTGCTGATATTTCCTAAGTAATAATGTTTCCATGTCAAAGTCTGAGCTTTTTATAAGTGATACAGATAGATGTCCCCATTCTGAATGACCTTATTCACCCTGAAATGCATTTTTTTCTTCCTTGCTTGATCTACCAGTTTATTATTTTCATTATTGGCTCTGGCATCACAGAGCCATCCTTTGACACACAGGAGAAAGTAATAGTTTGTGACTGTTCTTTTAATGTCCTTTCATCACCACTGAGTATAGTTTTATTGTCCTCACTGTAAAAAGAAATAGATCACTCAAAGTATGGACTGGCAGATAGCCAGCCTTCCTTCCTTCCATCCTGCCGAGTGGGGATTTCCAGTCTTTTGAACACGTATGCATCCTGATCTGTTATCATCTCATTATCTTCAGTGCATACTATAAATCCCCTGAGTCAGTCATATTATTACACACAATATAGTTTGCAACTATTAACAACATAGAAATATTTTACTGGATATTGCATTGGAGGCTCAATTTTCTTGCATTGCATCAGTCCAATGTACTGTTAAGCCTTACTGTATATATTGTCCCTAGCCATAGCTAAACGTGATTGCTTTGAATGAATCGGTACAAATACATAACCAATATTATAGTATCAGTCAAACTTATATGTTGCATAGCTTATATGCAACATTTAAGCAACCACTTCTAATAGGCAACCACTTCTAACACCATTAATAAACAGCTGTAGATAAAATTATACACAGCATAAACGTAAGCATATATAAGTGACTGGATGAGATCTGACCATGTCTATGGAGATTCTCAGTCATCCAGGTCATGGTTGTCCCAAAGATGCTTTTTTGAAAGGTAACTGGACTTCCTTTGTTTTTTGCTTCTCGACCAAGAAGCTTCTTCAGTTCTGACAGAAGCATATTGCTGAATATTAGAAATATTACATCTGGGACACAAAAATCCCTTCTAGCAATGGTGATGTTACCTATTTGGGAAATGAAACATCTGCAAGAAAACAACCAAGGTCAGAGAGCACCAAGGACCCCCCAAATTGATCTGGCTGCTAAATGACAGCAAATATACACAGGAAAATTAACCCCTTGCCGACATCTAGTGGTCATCTGTATTTTTTTCAGTTCAGATGTAATATGCTTTGTGTGTATTTGTGTGTTGTACACATACATATTGATATTTAATCTGCAAACAGCAGTCTACGATATGATTTATTTTTTTTATTTTTTAAAAAAAATCAATAGTCCTTTTTTCTTCAATCTTACTATCTCTGATAGTAAGAGAGATAGAGGATAATCATCTTTAAATTAGAAGGACCACCAATCAAGAAATTAGTCATAAAAAGTTTCAGCCATAGCAACATTTATGAATATGATACTACTGACTCTGGCACTTTCAGCCAGAATCATGTTTATCCATAGCATAGGAGATCATCACCTCCATGCCAAAAGGAAGTAAGTAGAGGAATGTTGTTACAAAAGGAACCATCTAACACAGGCCACTTTCTTGAAAGCTTAAGACTGAAGCTGGAAATTTGGATTAATCAATGCCAGTTGTAGCCAAGCAGAAGCTGAACACTTCCCCTAGTCAAGTTACCATTTAAATGCAGTCAGATATTAGAATCACTTTTTTAATAATTCAACCTTCTATTTTGTTTTAAAGTACTACATAGATTGCTATGAAGTTTTCTTGTCCCTGGAGATTTAATCTCTTTGAAGTAAATAGATGTTCTTGGATCAGTCTTACCTCTTCATCCTTCTCCTGGCTCAACAGCTCTCCTCTTACCTAAACCAAAATGGGAGTTGAATAATCAACTGTTCACAATAATTTGTATGCTATCTACTCACCAGCCTTTAGGCCAAAACATACTTCAAAAACCTTACCAAAGATATCTGTTTTCACTCTCCTTTTGAAAGATAAATGAGTGGAAGTAACCTCTCCTGTAGGGAGAGAGGGAGAAAGAAGCAACACAAAGAGAATCAAAATGAAAGATGCAGCTCCCATGAGTCTTGGAAAAAGTACTTTAGAGTTGGCCAATGTGTTCGGAAAATATTTCCTTAGCAGAAAATTCTGTGCAATGATCAAATTGAGTACCTTAAGGGACTGCTATTGAGGCGGCCATTTTCTAGGCCTTTACTCTCTGATTTCTTGATGTCAGTGGACACTTGGAGCATGATCTCATGGATAGAAGATGTAAGATAAACAAATTCCATCTGCTCCAATGTTAATGAATGCTAACATTATATAAGAATTTATAGGTATTTTGTACTAGTGATTTGAATTAAGCCTTGAAGTTGCCAGCAACCAATGCAGCTCCTGAAAGAGAGGTCTTATTCTGCTGCTCAGGCTGAAGCTGATCAACAAGCCACATTCGATGCTAGCTGCAACTTAGAAGCATTTTCAGGGGCAACTCTATGTGTAACAATTGCAGTAACCTAATTGGGGTTTGGCAAGGATGGACTATGTTTTTAATGTTTCCTAGTCCTGGTAAGAACACAACCAGTAGACCTAGGGAAGCTCGAAGCTTTCTTGGCCATGTTCTGTATTTATTGCTCTAGCCATGAGTGCAAGAGAATCCCAGATTTCATATTTGCCCTTTCAGAGAAACTGCAGATCCATCAAGATTAGTAGTTGGAACATCCATAGAATCAAAGGGTTTCTGTATCTTGCAGGGATTCATTCTGAGCCTGTTCTACTTTATCCACCTCCTCATAGCTGTCAGATACTGGGTCAGGAAGTCTTCCCCATCTCCTCTTTGGCCCCATGGTAGATTTATAAAACTGGATTTCATCAGCATATCGATGATACTTAATCCAAAGTGACAAGATGTCCTTCTCTGGCATCTTCATAGATGTTTGTGAGGTTACTTTTTTTTCCAAGGACTTGGTACACCACAGATCTGTACAAAATGCTTTGTTGCAGCACACACCATCCCCAATAATATATTCCTCTCCACTCTTCTCAGATTTGCAAGGTGATGTTGCCATCTCTCAGTTCTTTAATACTTGGTTCATGCAGGAGTCTAAAAGTCTGTAAAGTGACATGCAAACTTTGCCTCCTCTCAAAAGTTCTTATAATAGTTGGAATGAAATGTTGCTTTAGTGTGGTTGTTCATGTTCTAGTTGCTACCACATTTTTGGTAGCAACTAGAGAGTATGCTGACAGTGCTGTGTTAATCATTAAGCAGACTAAGCACATGCTTAGGGTACCAGGCCCAAAGGAGGCACCACAAAGTTGAGAATTTGACTTCATTTGTACAGTATGTACAAAAGGGGGGGGGGGGGCCAAGATNGGGGGGGGGGGGGCACCAAGATTTGTCAGTGCTTAGGGCACCAGTGAGCCCTAATCCACCACCATATACAGGATAAGCTGCCCATATAACTTGTGGTGCTGGCAGTTGAACGATAATCTTCTTTTCTGCCTGTAATGTCAATCTCCAAATGTTTCTTCCATTTCTCTATGCCAATTTGCTTATCACCTTTCTTTCTACACACACTTTTATGAGGGAAATGGGGTGAAGAGAAACATTTCTTTCTGGCTACAGCTCTTTTCCAAAATGCAGAAGCAATCTCAACTTTACTCCATCACAATGTTAAAACAAGAGATAAAAGGAGAAAGAGGCAAATTTTGGGAAATCTTTCTATGAAGTGTCCAAGGACTTAATATATGCTGAATCAATAGCAGTTGAAGCTATCTCCTTATGAATGAGTAAAATCACTACAAAGAAGTGCCTAAACCCATAATCCTCACAAAAGAGTAGCAGAGTTGATGGTACCAAATGCTGCTCAGAGATCTATTGGGATCAGAAGACAAACATCACCCCAATCCTGGAGCTATTACAGGTCATATGGTGCAGTGGTTACAAGGCAGTATTGCAAGTTATCTCTGCCCACTCCCAGGATTTCGATTCTGAACACCTCATGGTTGACTCAGCCTTCTGTCCTTCCAAAGTTAGTAAAATGAGGACCCAGAGTGCTTGAGGCAATATTCTGACATTGTAAAAAGCTGAAAGAGTGCTGTAAAGCACTATGGATCAGTATAGAATTCTAAGTGCTATTTTCAAGATTGAACCGCTTTGCTTCTTTAAAACTTTATCACTATTTAACTTGCCAATGAACTGGGGGGAGGGAGCCTTGCCAATGAACTGGGGGGAAGGGTGGAATAGAGTACTGAGAATTTGTGCATGGATCATGAGAGCCTGGAAACCATCAAGGTCATAACTGAGGGTGCTTGAGAAGAAGGTGGACTGTTCCCAAAACAAAATGACATCTTATAATTGAACAATGTGATCCCCTTGGGATGGTGAAAAAAGGAAACTGTTGTTTAACTAGGAAAATTGGTTACCAAAAGTACCAGAATGCTGTATCCAATAAAGTTTTACTTTTGGAAATTCAAAGCTCCTAAATGTGTGTACTCGTTCTGGGTGCACTAATCAGACAGTTGACAGCTATTGCTATTGCTATCCTTAAGATTGTCCCATGAAATTTCCAATCCAACCCATATCCATTGCTAAACCAAACTGAAAGGAATCTATATAATCTACTTCATCCAAAACCTTTTATAATTAAAGTTCAACTCCCTTAACTAAGGAGAGTTAAGGCCCGGTCCCACTGGCCGACGGACGCAAAACGTATGCATAAAGGACACAGCAGACGAGCAACCAGTTCGGGGTGTTCCATCACTTGCACCGCCCAAAAATTGGTGAAAATGCAAAACAGAACGGGAAAACAGAAATGACGGGTAGATGATCGGGAGGAAATGGAATTCATAGGAAGCCTACCGGATGAAAGGATTGACAGCGGATGACACCTGCGAAGGTTCCGGGGAGAATTTCGAACAAACGCATAGGGGCAATGGAAGCATAAATTATGGGGATGGTGTGCCAACAAGCATTTGTACATAAGGGCAGATCATCGATCGAACAGATGCACAACGAAACCTTTCGGAAACAAGGGATGCCAACGTAGTATATGAGCAAAGCGTCGAGAGGGCGCATTTGGATATGAAGTGCGCACTCCGGATATAAAAGGAGCTAGCACTCAGCAGTCAGCGATACATGGGAAAGATGTCTGCAATCATCCAATCGGCAGGAACACACCATGGTTCGGTCAGCAGGCAGAAGAGGAACCCATGCTACTCATTCAAACCCTGTCAAGGTGAGACAAGGGCAGAACCAGCATCCACCCCTGGCACTGACTCTTGAAGCTGCGCTGCTGTGGTGAACCAGCCCAAGTAAACCCTGCTGCCTAAGCCCCTTGCTAAGCCCCTGAGGCCCAGCTGCTCAAGCACCCTGAAGCCTGCGCCTGCTCAAAGAACCCCTGAAGGCCCTGCTGCTATCAAAGCCCACTTTGCTACCCTAAGGCCCTGCTGAAACCCCTGGCCAGAGGAGGAAGGCCAAGGAAAGGAGAAGGGAGAGTGTTGCCAACCTGTTTCCAAGAGCATGAGATGGAGGTGCTGGAATGCTGAGGAGAACAAGTACCTCTGGAGAAAGTGCATAGACTAATTGGGACTCAAAGAAGGCAGGCAGCTTTGAGAGAACAAGCAGAGAGCCTGGTGCTACACTGCAGAAAGTACTCCTGGATGGTGGAAGCACAATGCACACCTGTATGGCAAGGCCTACACCTCAAGAATCGGGCAGGCCGCTGTCAAGCTCACTGACTGAACGATGTACGTCATTGCAGATGCAGTTTTCTGGAGGAGATCCGTCACCAGGAGCAGCCCTCTGAGACCCCTCTCCATCAGACAGCCCACAGACAGCCAGTCTGCTTCCAGCCAGGAGCAAGCACTGTGTCCAGTCAGGGTGTCTTCAGACCCACAGCAGAGCCCCGCCCCGACAGCTGCACCCCATCGGCGGTGTTGGAGGTCCGTGAGGAATGATGCCTGCTGTCACAAATGGAGGAAAACAGCAGCCACCAGAGCCAACACAACCCCCACCCCCAGCTCCAGAGGATGCAGGCAGAGAGGCAGACATGGAGGGCCAGGACCACAGTGTGCTGTTGAAGATCAGGGACACAATGAAGACCACAGAACTTCTCTCTCAGATGGTTCCACTTGTACAGAGGTATCCTCAGGCCGGAATATTCTTCATCACCTATGTGAGCCAGACCCTGAGGACCTGCCGAGCCCATACAGTGATGAAGCAGCAAGATCACAGCACTTCTGCACAACCCTCAAGGTCAGCTGAAGCTGCTCCTACCAGTCCAGGTTGCACCTCACAGCCTTCCATGGCTTCAACAACCACTCACCTACCAAGGCTACGACTACTAGACGTTCCCAGCAGCAACAGACTTCACAGTCACAGGCCCAGGTTATTGGATGCACAGAACGCCATCCTCACCAGCTGCAGACCAGACAGCGGCACCATCCTCCCTTCCACACCGCCCACCCAAGCGTCATGGACAATCTGATCACGTTATTGGGCCGACATCTCAAGCTCCTTCATGAAGGGCCTCTCATCTCACGGACTGATCAGCTCTCGAAGCTTCGGAACCACCACCACCTGATGTACCCTCGGAGCCAAGCACCCCAAAGGCGCCTCAACCAGTACTCAAACCACAGACATCTCGCACGAGTCCCTGCCTGCTTAACATGCTAAGACCATGGACATGACACGAGTGATGAGAAGTGTCAGAGACTGAATGTTACTACTTTAAGTTTATGTTGCTTAAGACCACTTGGTGCATTTTGCTCATTTAATACACTCATAAAGTTTACCTAAGAAAGTTTATCTTTGCTTAAAACTTAATATACAGTTTACTTGTCATTGCTTATTTAATAATGTTGGTGAAAACTTTGAAAAAATGGTTTAGCCTTGCATGCTTGTGGGATGAGATAGGTGATAGTTGTGGCGACAAAGATAAACCTCCAGTCAACCATAGTGGGACGTATGGTCCACATCCAGGTGCCACATGGATGGACCTTTATTCATCAAACTAACATTTATCCTTGATCAACACATTTTACAAAATAACAAAGCCTCTTTATTAATGCCCCTATTCATTGCAGGACCATCAACATACATGGCACAAATCATCAGTGTTATGCGACAGCCTCAATAGCATCCTATAATCATCTAGATCACCGCTGTCTGCCACTCCACTGCCTCCAGCTGGGGATGCACCAGTGTCTCAGTAGGTTGCACTGCTTCTTCCCTCACATGAAGCTCTGTGGGCCGTACATCCAGAGTGTCCCATCAGGTTATGCCCTTACCTTCATTCACCAGGCTCCGCTCCCATTCCCTTGTGACGGTCGACAATTCTGTTCTGCAACACTGGGTAGTGGGTGCGCATCAGATTGTGCAGGAATGCAGCAAGCTTCCACGATCCCCACAGTTGCGGGTCATGTGCATGGGTGGTGAGAAGTATCTGGAACATGTTGTCCAGGATGCCGACGGTTCTCACGCACGACCGCTTGCGCCTATCAGCCTGTATTGAAGATCTCTCTCTCACAGGTGAGGAGTCTGGAATGTACGGCTTCAATGAGTAGGTTCTAGGCAGAAGTGTCATCACACACAACGATGAAGTAGCGCACATTCTTGGTGTCATCGAGGTAGGGGTCCGGACCTGGAAAACCATGATGAGTTGTGTTCCACCCATGCCTGAGGCACTGCATTGTATACCTGGCCTTCTGAAGCTGCCCATTGCCTGAAAGTCGATGTACAGAATTGGTAGTCAGCATCAAACATGGCAAAGAGAATACTGAAGAAGCCCTTGTAGTTGAAAAGTGGACCCTGATTGGCGGAGCTTTGCAGGCCACGTGCTCCATCTAGGGCGTCAACGGTATGGGAAATTTCCACCTCTGATACCACTCCTGCAAGTTTTCTCCAGCCTTCTTCAGTGATGGGCACTTGAGGAGCTCCTCATATTATTCTCAATTATGGCCTGTAACACTTCTCTGACCACTTGCAGATGCTGTGGCACACTCCACACATACTGCAGTTTCGTATGTGGTTCAGAGGCCAGGTGGCCACAGAGTCACGACCACTCAGTCAGGGTCCAGGTGGGGACAGAAGTTGTACTAGGCTTGGTCAGCCTGGGTCTCAAGACACTCTACAAATTGTCAAACATCCTCATGAAGTGATGGAAGCACAAGGGTCTTCATTCCTCAGCTCCACCATCAATCCGTCATACAGTCCAAACTCCACTTCAATGATCCATCCTCGGACCCACACAGCTCTTGGACGTCTCCTCTCTTTCTGTGTAAAACTTGATAAAAGTCTAACTGGTTCTGGTTTCGGTGATGAATGAGCGCAGCTGTCATACGCGACTGGCCACCATCCATGGTGGAACACAATTGATGATGTTGAAGACAAACCAGGGTGATGATCTGTACACCACGCTGCTGGACCCATCGGAGATCCAAGATGATTTCTCTGCCTTTTTTCTAGAAATATCGGTGTCCGTAATCCTTCTTACATACTCAGACATACCCGAATCCAAACTACGGAATACCTCCAGATACAAACGTTTTTTTCCGTTTTGAATACTTATATCGAGATGCATACGCTTACAATCCTTCATTTTCAGTTCATTAACGCGTGTAGACATTCCGTTTACCTTTGTTTTCACCACTCCTATTCAGGCGCAGCGGATGGAGTTGAGGGGATGGCCAAGTGCAGCGAGAGAACAGCATACTTTAATGGATGATAATGGCATAGAACATTTGTTGCCCGTATATGCGCGGATAACACGACGTGTGGAAATGATCCGTGTCACAAAGTTTTGTGCAGCTCAAAACTTCTTGCATGGATGAAATTGCAGTGGACGGATGCTCGATGGATAGAGGGTATGAAACCTGTATGCAATGAGTACACAACGGATGCATAGCGTTTTCCAATGGATGGTAAGCTTTTTTTAAGGTTTTACATCCTCTTTGCATCTGTAAGTGCAGTGGGACTGGGCTGACTGTTGTGGCATTCTTTCCAACTTTCCTTTCTTAAACCAATAAGTTTTGTTTCATTCCATCAAATAAAATGAGAGTTTGTATCTTAATTGATGTTAATATAATTAATCTTCCCTACATGGGATCCAGTGGAACCCATAATGAACTAAAGAAAAATGACATGCATATTATTATGGCACCACTTAAAGACTCTATTTACTAATACTACTCATGTCAACTGTACCCGAACACACACACACACACACACACACACATCTAATTCATGCAGCTTTCTTTCAACAAATATTTGATTGATGATGATGGTAAGTACCAACATATTTTTTTTATTTGTTTCTCCATTTATTTTAATATAGATGCTTTCTAAAATCTGATGAAGTTCAATCACTTGGCTTTCTAAGCAGCACTAGATACCTTTAAAAAAGGCCAAATGATTCAGAGAACATTTCATTTACCTATTGAATGACTGTGATATTGGATAATGGAGGACCTGGGAGAATAATCATGCAAGCATCCTCTAGCCATAGCTATGGCAACTTATCTGCATTTATGATATTTCTGCACAGCTATGGACATTAAAACTCACTAGAATTGATAATATAGAGGAATCAAAATATTGGGATTCAAATTCACAATCTAAAATTCATAATAATAATTCATAATAATCACTGATTACATTCCCAACATACATAAATACAGTCTTTCTCTTGAGGTTTATGTTGCCGTAAGTTTCTGAATGTTAAATGAGTAAATCTCTAGGACAAGCTTATGAGATCTTCACCAACAAATATGAATTACCCAATTTGTCCATGCCTAGATGAACAGTTGGATACATTATAATTGTATGGTACTTGCAGGTGAATGTGTTTATTTTCTTAGTAGACTGGACACAGTGAACTCCCATCTTTTATGGAGCTTTATGGTAATATTATCATAGATAATCATGCAAAAGAAAACACTCAAATACAGCAATTAATGTCCAATTTGCTTTTTAGCAGCCCAAGGCAAGTCTGCTATGGTTGTATTCCAGGTTAATAAGTGCTTCAGGAACAAAAATAAGTCCTCTAATAAATGTTTTGCTTTTATAAGGGGCATCTTAGCAATCTTTGCAGTTGCCATCACAGTATAAAGGAACTAAAATAATGGAAGAATGTAGAACCAGGCATAAGCTGAGAAACTGTTTTTAGAAGGATGACATAAGCAAAGCAAGAATTGGATTTAGGTAAGTTACATTTTCAGTTTCACAATTACCACTGAATGTTGTGTCATATTATTTAGAAACTTCTTTAGCTTTACAGAATTGAAAAAATATTCTCCACAGGTTTTAGACCCCATGTTTAGGATGAAAATTGCTACCTAAATTCTCAAACTAGATATATTTCCTAAACCTATATTTGAAATACTTTCCCTTCATTTAATTTGTAAATGAATTTAATTTATAATTAAAACCATACGTGCTGCAAGACAGGGTTTTTTTTGCCAACAATATATTGCCTTTTTTTTTAGCAATCTGTAATTAACAGATTTTTTTTTCTGATTCTTACGACTTCAAACAGGTAATGATAGTTGCAGCTTTTTTATTTCTTTTCTTGAACTTGCTTTAGAAGTTCATTAAATCAAAAGGGTTTCCTTGGGAAAAATCCACTCATATCCTCCTTTATTTATAGTTTAATTTATTTGATGATCAGGGTGGCTATGTGAAAGTCATGGCTTTCATTAGGCAATATTTTTCCAAATAGTATCCAGCCTCCTTGGGTGCTTAAACATCTGTAAAATCCATAGAAACTATAATGAAGGAACTCTTCCCATCATCAGAATTTTTTCATATGTCAAAAACTATTGGTTACAGAAAGTCAAAAGCGTGTCATTTTCATCATCTAATTGCGATTTGATAGTTTTGGAAATAAATATTCTGGAACTTTTTAATTTGGTTGATTGCACTTTATTTTTCATTTTAGACTTAGATAATATCTTCTGAGTGCAGTTCAGATAAGTGTGGCATAGCTTTATAAAATATTTTTCACAAATATAATTTCAGGTATGTTGTTTTTGCATGTTATATACACACACAATCATACCTGTAGAAAAAGTGAATGCCAGAAATAAGTACTATTACCTTGCAGCCATGAATTAGGATACTCAAGATGCAGACGCAATATTTAGCTCATTAAATATAATGCTGGATATTTATGTATTTATTTATTTATCAAATTTATATAGAAACAAATTTATATTTAGATGTTATATTTGTAGGTTTTTTTTTTAAGTACAGGTAGTCCTTATTTGGTGCAGCATGTGGCTCAGTGGTTAAGCTGCTGAACTTGTGGGCAGGAAAGCCAGCAGCTCAGGTTTGAGATCTGAGCACTACGCAACAGGGTGAGTTCCTGTCTTCACCCCAGCTCCTGCCAATTTAGCAGTTTGAAAGCATGCAAATGCAAGTAGATAAATAGCTACCACTTCAAAAGTTAATAGCTCTTTGTAATGTCATGTTGGCCATATGATCGCAGAAATGTCTTCAGACAGTGCTGGCTCAATGGCCTTGCAACAGAGATGAGCACTACCCCCTATAGTCAGCAATGACTAGTGGAGAAAAATCCAAGGGATTTTTTTACCTTTTTTACTTAGTCCTACTTTACTGACCATGGTAAGGACAGCTCAAATACCACTCTTCAATTTTTTTAGGATGCATTAGCAAAATCTCTGGCAGAATATGACCTTCTGTAACAAGTTTATACAGAAAAGCAGAATTTCTTGACATGTGTAATGCATTTACTAGACACAATGAGATGTACTGTACTTCCAAATAAGGATACATACCAAGATTACATTTTCTGTCTTCATTCTTTGCTGAATATAAGACTAGATATGTGGAATGCAACTTTGTCTTATTTTTGATTCTATCTTCTTGCTTAGTTTTGTTCTTAGATTTCATTTCCTACCTTTCTTCAGATAAGGATCTATCCTGTTATTAAATCTGTAAAATGTTCTGCAGATTGATGGCTGCAGCTATCAGAATAAAGTTCATAGCACAGAATACAGTTTAATCCTAATAGTATCTACCACTAAATGTGCATTACTTGGTATATGTGATGAGGCCTTTTCTCATTTCCGTAGTTCAGATTAAAATATCTTTAAAAACAAGTCCAGAATTTTCAATAATTTTATTTTAGATCAAGTTTATTTGTGTTGGATTTTCTACTGCTCTAGAGAAAAAAAAACATACACAAGAATCCAGGCAGACTTAAGTAGGAGTTACTGAATTGCTTTCATCGGGATTACAGTCTTGTCAGTTGCAGGCAGCAGGTGCCAGCCATCCAGCCAATTAAGATCAAACTGAGTTTGTTAATCTGTAGTTAGCAGTTTTTAGAAAAGTATTGTACCATAGAACAAGGCACCTTAGGAAGAGGTTGCTATTTAAAGCCCATGTCACACTGCACCAACGGATGCAAAGAAGATGTAAAACATTTTAAAAAAGCTTGCCATCCGTTGGAAAACGCTATGCATCCATTGTGTTTCATATGCTCTATCCTTTGAGCATCCGTCCACTGAGATTTCATCCACTCAAGAAGTTTTGAGCTGCACAAAAAACTTTTGAGCGATGAACTTTCGGCGTGTAAAATCCGTGACAAACGAACAACAAACATTCTATGTCTGTTTATCATCGTTAAACGTCCTCTGTATCCTCTCTGCATCCTCTGGGCATCTTCGCGAACTCACATCCGCTGCAGCTGAAAACAGAAAGAGGAGGACAACAAAAGGTCACGGAACATCTACACGCATTAGTAGCACGGAAATAGAAAGGATGAGCAGTGAATGGTTTGCCATCCTTATACATCTCGTAGGCTTCCTAATGAAATCCTTTAAATGGCTAGGTCACACTGCCGATGGATGCAAAAATCATTGTAAAAAGACACAGCTGACGGAGCAAAATTTTCCGATCCGTTGTTATCCGCGTCTCAAAAGTGCCCCAAAGATTTGCATATACAGAGCGGACAACAACGGAAAGAACGGTACTTTTGGGGAGGATATAGCGGGATGTAAAGCGGATGTTCACAGGAAGCCTAGCAGATGGAAGCAGATGACACATCCGCAGGGCTTCCGGGGGAGAACAGAGAAGCGGACGCATAGTGGAAGGAGTGGATCGTCTAGCGGATGCATAGCAAGATGACGCGGGATGAATGTCAATGACACCTAGTAGAAGCATAGCAATAGAGCCTAGCAGATGCAAAGCGTTCACTGCACATGCGCGGAGAGAATGAATTGCGGTAAGGCTCCGCAGATATAAAAGGATGAAGCTCGCAAGGAGCACCACATTCAGACGAAAGACCTGCTGCCAGAAGACATTTGAGAGAACACCATGGGGAAGGAGAGGAAGCCTGTGCCTACTCCTGCCAGCCCTGGCAAGAAGGACAAACCACCATCCCACCCCCTGGCGCTGACTCTGAAGTTGCTGGTGCTTCTGCTACTGCTGCTGGTGCTCCTGGTGCTGCTGGTGTTGCTTGTACTTTTTCCTGCTGGTGCTTCTCCTGCTGCTGCTGCTGGTGTGTTGCTTTACTCTGCTTGCAGTCTGGTGGTTTCTCCTGCTGCTGCTGCTGTGGTGGACCAGCCCCAAGGCCTCAAAGCCCTGATGCTGAAGGCCCTGAAGCCCCTGACAAAGGGAGGAGAGAGGCAAGGCAAGGAAAGGGGGAGAAGGAAAACAGTACTCCATTTCTGAGACCATGAGGAGAGGTGCGGGAACGGCTGAGAGAGAACGAGTACCTGTGGAAGAAGGGCCACAGGCTCTATCGCGACAACAAGAGGAAGCAGGCAGCGTGAGAGAGATAACGGAGAGAGACTGGCTACACTTCAGATGTCCTCCTAGGGTTGGGAAGCATATGCACACCTGGTATGGCAAGCTGCACGTGAAGATCCGGGCAGGCCGCCTGTCAAGCTCACTGACCGGGAGACCTATGTCATGGCCAGGTGCAGCTTCCTGGAGGGTGATATCCGCCACCGAGGAGCAGCCCTCTGTCAACCCTCTCCCTCAGACAGCCCACAGAGAGCCACTCCTCTTCCAGCCGCAGGACAGGCTACAGTGTCCAGGCAGGTGTCTTTGGAGGGCCCCACGACAGAGACTCCTCTGACAGCTGCACTCCCCATGCCAGGTATGTGGAGGATCCCCTGTCTCAGATGGAGCAAGAAGAAGCAAGCCACTAACAGACCAAGGCCATCCCACCCCCAGCTCCACCTCCACAGAAAGCAGGCAGAATGGCAGACCAGAGGGACAGAGCCACATACTGTCCTCTTGGAGATCAGGGACACAATAAAAGCCAGCACAGATCTCCTCTCCCAGCTGGTCCACTTCGACATTCATCCTCCAACCGCAAGCCCTTCATCATGTACGTGAGCCAGACCTCATGGACATGCCCAAGGCCCAGTACCAGGCGATGAAGGAGAGGATCACAGCTCTTCTGCACCACCCTCCAGGCCCAGCTTAACCTGATCCTACCCACTCCAGGTCTGGTCCTCCACCCAGGTGATGTCACGGCCCTTCCACAGATTTCAGCAGCCCCTTGCCTACCAAGCCTACCACTTACCAGGACTTCCCACAGCAGAGGCAGCGCCTTCCCAGTCCACACCCAGGTTCCTCGGATGTCACAGACACCACAGAGCCTCACCTTGACCCCAAACTGCAGGACCAGACAGTCCCACTACACTCCTCCTTCCTCCACCCACAGCCAAGCCCTTCCTCAGAACATCTGTCATCAGTCTTGGGCCTCACATCCGCAGGTACTTGAGGAAGGGCTCTCTCAACCTTACGGGACTGAGTCAGCTCTTCTGAGAGTTTCCTGCACACACCATCTCCTGTTGTACCTTGGGGCCAGGCACCAAATAGCGCCTCAGACCAGCACTCCAGCCACAGCCCACCTCCACAATCCCTGCTCCACTTACAGCTGAGACCCATGGGCATGCCTCAGAGTGACGGAGAAGAGTGCAGAGACTGAGTTGTTACCTGCCACTTATCTTTGCTTTTAAGACACTTTACTTGGGTCATTTTGCTTTTTAACAAAGTCATACAGTTTGTTATTAATAAAGGTTATCTTTGCTTCACACACTTGGTTCATTTTTTTTTTTTAGCTTAACAAATTGCTGGGGAAAACTTTGAAAAAAGGGTTAAGCCTTTGCATGCTTGTGGGATTGGTAAGGATAGCTGGGGGTGATAGCTGTTGGATGGGTATAGGAATGCTGGTGGGATGGATAGTTGTGGAGGGTAAGGATAGTTGTGGGATGGGTAAGGATATTTGTGGGAATGGTAAGGATAGTTGTGGGATGAGGTAAGGATAGTGATGGTGGGTAAGAATAACTGTGGGATTGATAAACCTCCAGTGCAAGTATAGTGGGACTGTATGGGTCCACCCTCCAAGCTGCCACACATATAGCCCTTTTTTATCAAAAACATTTATTCATTGATCAACACATGTTCAAAATAAACAAAGCTCTTTAGAAATGCCCTATTTCATTGGAGGGTCACTCAACATACATGGACAATCTCATCAGTGTGATGAGACAGGCTGAAGGAAGCAATCCATTAAGCATCTACCATCCTGTCTTGCGCACTCCACTGTTCCATCTGGGGAGTTGCACCAGTGTTTCAGAAGGTTGTGCTGCTTCTTCCCTTCACGTGAAGCTCTGCTGGGGCCTGCACAACAACATAGTGTCTATCAGGTTTTGCCCTTGCCCCATTCACCAAGGCTCCATGTCCCATTTATTGACTACATCGGTTATAACACAACAAGGTCAACACGTAGCGGGTGCGCATGAGATTGTGCAGGATGCAGCAAGCTTCCACGATGTCTTCAACAGATCCCTGGGTGATGCTGCATGGTGGTGAGAAGTACCTGGAACCTGATGGCCAGAATGCCAAAGGCTTCCCCACACCCGTTGCTGGACAGCCTGTAGTTGAATCCTCTGCTTCACGGCGGTGGGATATCTCGAAAGTGTAGGGCTTCATGTGAATAGGTTCTGAGGCAGAAGGCGTCATCACCCACGATGGAAGTAGGGCACATCTTGTGTGTCATTGGGTAGGGGGTCTGCATCTGGGAAACCCATGATGAGGTTGCATTCCAGCTCCACCTTGAGGTCACTGGAGTTGTATATCTGGGCATCTGAACCTGACCCATTGCCTGAAGATCTATGATCATGAACTTGTAGTTGATGCTTCTTCAGCATCAACCATGGCAAAGAGGACGATGCTGAAGAAGCCATGTAGTTGAAATAATTGACCCTGAATTGGGTGAACTTTGCAGGCCACAGTGCTTCCCATCTATGGCTCCAATGGTGTGGGGAAAGTTCCACCTCTGATACCACTGCTCTGCAACTTTCCTCCAGCTTCTTCAATGGTGAGGCACTGGAGGAGCTCCTCCACATATTCTTCGATGATGGCCCGCACCACATCTTCTGACCACAATGCTGATGATGTTGTGTGAGCCCTCCAGGCTACTGCATGTTTCTGTATGTGGTCGCCAGAAGCCGAGTCCAGTGCCACCCTTTCAGTCAGGGTCCAGGCTGGGAAGGAAGTTGGTGTTTGCCTTGGTCAACCTGGGTCTCAGATGCTCCACAACTTTGTCAAACATGGCTGGTGGCATCCCTCATGAAGTGCTGGAATTGCACGAGGGTCTTAATTCCTCAGCTCCATTCCTCAGCTTGTTTATACAGTCCAAACTCCACTACTTTCTCCCTATCCACTCTTCTACCCAGACAGCTCTTGGACACTCTCCTTCTCCTTTCGAGAAATGTAAAACAGTCTGAAAGAGGGCTTGGTTCTGTTGTTGAATGATGGCGGTACCAAAAGGAGTGTGCGATGATCCATGGTGGACATCAATGAATGATGTTGAAGAGCTAGAGCAAGGCTGAAAAAAGCCTGCACACCTGGGCTGCTGGACTGAAAGTGAGATCCAGGTGATTTTCTCCCCCTTTTTATATGAAATGTCAGTTTTCCGCTAGGTTGCCTTGAACATCCTCTAGACATCCTCCAGAATCCTAAATACCGAGATACGCCTCCCATATACAATGTTTTCTTCGTTTTAATGCTTTATATACGAGATTCATCTGCTCCCCTCCTTTTCATTTTCTGTGCTACTAACGCTGTGTGGACGTTCCGTGTACCTTTCGCTCCCTCCTCTTTCCGCTGGAGCGAATGTGAGTTGCCGGGATGGCCAGAGGATGCTGAGAGGATTCATCGGACGTGTAACGGATGACAATTGGATGTAGAACGTTTTTTGCCCGTATGTGTCACGGATGTACATTGTATGCGGCGGAAAGTTCATGCGCTCAAAAGTTTGTGCAGCTCAAAACTTTTCAGGCAGATGAAATAGCAGTAGACGGATGTTTCACGGATGAAGCGTATAAAGACGCTCCAGTGAGTACACAATGATCATCTCGCTTTCCAACGGATGGCAAGCGTTTTTCTCCGTTTTACATCCTCTTTGCATCGCGTTGGTGCAGTGTGACATGGCTTAACATCCGCTGCTACATTACGTACCCACGTCCGTTCTTTCCTTTCTTCTTTCCGTTCTGTTTATGCAAATTTTCCTACTTTTTGGAACGGATGACAACGGATGGAGCCACCCCCGAAAATTTGCTCGTCTGCTGTGTCCTTTTTGCATACGTTTTGCATCCGTCGGCCAGTGTGACCTAGCCTTTAGCAATCTTTCCATTCTCTGAGGAAGGGAGGAAAGGGAAAAATGACAAAAAATGGACCAGGAACAGAATAACACACAGTAACTGATCATAATGGCAAATATGTTAAGAGAAAGGAGAGAGAGAGGCTACAAAGTTCATAAATGCAGGCACTGGTTGCAAACTTACTTTTTCATCATTATCATAACTTTGAACATTTATTTCCTGAAGCAGTCGATCAGTGAAGTCTATTTGTATTGTCCAAAACATGTTTGCTTAAACTAGCTGTTTATAAGCTTAATTGACAGTAGACTTTATGTTCACATAGTTTTGAGATTATTTGTGTTATATTGGGAGCCAGAAGAAGCTTCATAAGTTCTTAATAAGGCACCCTCCTCTATCTCAGGGGTCTCAAACCTTAGCAACTTTAAGACTTGTGAACTTCAACTCCCAGAGTTCCTCAGCCTCTGTTCTATCTAGTATTCCCTTGTTGCTGGTGATAGTTGATGTGTTCGTAGTCCAAATTTTCCAAAGGATTGTTTTAGTTGGAACAAGCTGATCTGGACAATTAACTGAAACATGTCTTTATGTAGCCCAGCATCTGCTGTCACAGCACTGGAACATTTTGCTGCCAAATGACAAGTGGAAATGGCTACAGATTCTCCATATAGTTTATCTTCCAAATAAGAAAAAGATAGGTGACCCCCCCAGGAATGGTCTAGTATAGCTTTATATAAGCCTTAATATTAGAATATTATTTTTGTTGTTTTGATTATGTCAGGAAGATAATGACAGTCTCATTTTTTAATAAGAAAATCCCATTTCTGCCCTTTTTCTGGGAAAAACACCATCTCCAAATTAGAAACAAATTCATATGGTAAAATGAACCTCAGATCAACCTAGAATTAAATGGGGTACATGGTAGTCTGACAGGTTTATACTAGAAAACCTCCCTACTAACTCTGTTACTCTATTGCCATATTTCTTCATGCCCTACTTAACAGTTAAAAAGGGTTTGAACACTGTTGGCAAGTGAGATGAGATATGAATTGGAAAAATGTTATTTGCCAATTATTTCACAAGATATAAAATTATCTGAAAGGTTTTTTACTTTTATATATCCCTTTTCTTTTATGTAATTGTCCAGTGAAGAATCATCTCTATTTTGGAAATATTACACTGGCATTCTTTTTTCTCAATACCTTTGAAAAAACTATTTCATTTCTATACGTAACAGTTCTGATGAGGTGGATATAAGAGTGCATACACAATTGCTGGTGTTAAGAAAGGAGAATCTCTTCTCTAATTAAAATCTTAGATAATTACATGATTATTGTACAGCTACAACAACACTTCTCCAAAATATTTTGCATCAAACCTTAATTTGGTGAAATTAATTACAGTACTTGGTTAACAATTTCCTACAGATCATGGAAGCAGATCAGCCCTATATCTATAATTCTATAAGCAGAATTGCCTCTATATCGCTTCAAGAGGTAAAAAAAAATGTATTATTCTTCCAATACATTTTCTTATCATATCTAATCCTGGAGTACCAGGAAACTAACAGAGGACTATAAAGGAGCTTATTTGGTTCCAGTCTTCAAAAAGAGAAAAAATATAGACCAATCAGCTTGATCTGAGAAAATCCTGAAAAAGATAATTAAGTAGTAAATACCTAGAAACCAGCCAAGCTATCACTGGAAGCCAATGTGGGCTTGTTAAAAACAGATCATGCCAGGCAAATCTGATTGCCTTCTTTGACAAGGTGATTAAATTAGTGGATCAGAAAAATGCTCTGCACATTATTTAAAAAAGCATTTAACAAAGCCTATTTCTTGGTAAGATAGAAAAATGTAGAATAGACAGTATCACCATCAGATCGATTTTAAATTCACTGTCCAACCAGACTTAATATGTACTTTTTAAAGGAACTACATCTAAAGGAGGGAAGTATGCAATGTGGTATTTTAAGTTCTGTGTTAGGCCCAAGAGTCTTCAATATCTTCATAAATGAATTACATGAGGGGATAGAAAGTGAACTTGACAAATTTGCAGACAATAACAAACTGGGGTGAATAACCAACATTTTAGAAGACAGGCTCAAAATAAAGATGAATCTTGACAGATGTGAACAATGGGCCGTATCCAACAAAATGGTATTGAAAGGTGAGAAAAGTAAAGTCTTACTTTTAGGAAAGAAAACAAAAACAAATGCTCAGGTATAGAAAAGGTGACACCTGACTCATCAGTAGTAAAAGTGAGTGGACTTTAGGTGTCATAAGTAAGTAAGTGGGTGGTCACCCACTAAGTAAATGGGTGACCACTTACAGTAAGTATGAGCCAACAGTGTGCTGCAACTGTCAAAAACAGCTAATGCACTCTAAGGCAGCATCAACAGAGGGATAACATCAATATCATGTGAAGTGATGGTACCACTTTATATTGCACTGTTAAGCATACATTTGGAATACTGCACCCAATTCTGGTCACCATGATATAAAAAGATGTTGACACTCTAGAAAGAGCATAGAGATGATCAACAAAGATGATGATAAGGAATCTGGAGGCTAAACAAGATCTTGATATATCTAGTGTAACAAAGATAAGGACTAAGAATGATCTGATGTCTTTCAATACTTGAGTGGCTGTCACAGAGAAGAGGGAGTTGACCTATGCTCTAAAGCACCTGAAGCTAGGACAAAAAGTAATGATTGGAAGATCATTAAAGACCCAGAACTAAGAAAAAAATTCCTGACAGTGAGAATAATTAATTGGTGAATGGCTTGCCTCCAGAAGCTCTACCACTGGAAATTTTCAAGAAGAGTTTGGAAAACTACATGTTCAGAATGATATAGTCTTGTATGTATGATGTATATCCAGCCCCCAGATGTATAGTATATCAGGGGATTGATCTAGAAGACCTCTAATTCCCTTCTATTTCTAAGACTGGGGTGTGAAACTTACAGCCTGTGGAATGGAGGAATCATGTGCTCGCCCAGCCCCCACCCAGTTTAGTGAAGGGGAAAAATTCATCACATGATGCCACTGTGACGTGAGTTTGTTCTAAGATAATAAAAGTCCTGCCTCTTATATAGAATTGCAGCAGTATATTAATTTATCATTAGTAATCATTCTAAAATCCATTGGTTTTCATTTTGTCCTCAATTTGATCTATTTGCTGAAATCTATCTGCTTTGCTGAAATCTAAATACAGTATATTATGTCCACAGTATTTTGTTGGTCTACTAATTTAGTCACTGTTGAAGAATGAAATAAGATTGGTTTGGCATGATCTCTTTTTAACAAACCCGTGCTGATTGCTAGTTATTACTTTACTTATTTCTAGATGTTGGCAGAACTGTTTTTTATTATCTTTTCCAATATCTTCCCAGGTATTCATGTTAGGCTGATTGGTCTATAGTTTCCTGGGTCTGTTTTTTTCCTTTTTTGAAGATGGGAACCACATCTGCTATTTTCCAGTCCTCTGGTAGTTCCCCGGTGCTCCAGGATTTTTTAAATATATGGTGCAGTGGTTCTGAGATGATCTCTGCCAGCTCCTTTAAAACTCTGGGATGTAATCCATCAGGTCCTGGTGATTTGTGTTCATCAAGTTCAGACAGGTGTTTTCTTACAATTTTTTTGCTTATTTTAACTTTTATTTCTGGTCTGTCTTTTACAGTTATGTTTTTGGTGGGTTGAGTTTCTTTTT